>JAOTRH010340569.1:0-36836 GCA_034768845.1 Heliamphora exappendiculata
CGCGGAACGATCTAAGCCCAAATACTAGTATTAGCGACGGATAGATAATGAGAACCTAGGTTGCTACATAAACAAGGGAAACCCTAAATTAGTCCGAAAATTCAAAGTAACACGAAACCCTAATTATGACCCAAAAATCCTAAAAGAGACCAAATACTTAGAGGTAAAGCCCTAACACTTAGAAAAGTCTCGGAACAACTTAAATTAAGTAATAACATAAAATATTAAATTAAAAATTAAAAATTCTCACAACTAAGGTAAAATGACCATTTTGCCCATAATACAGCAAAAAGTCTTAAAATTTTAAAATTTCACACATGGACACCCAAAATCAGATATTTATACACAATTAATTAATAAAATATAAAATAACACCAAAAATGACCAAAATGCCCTTGCATGACTCGCCACCTAGGAATTTGTGCCCAAAAGCTACTTTTTGCCCTTTTAAGCTTAAAAATGATAAAAAGATGTATAAGCTAAGCATTATTTAGATAAACTTGTTGCGTTATTCCGAGAAAAGATGCGCTAGAAGGATGAAGGCTTTTAGGTCAGCCCAAGTCAGACAACTCCCGCACCATGGATATTCGACATGACCTTTAAGGATCGCGTAGTTATCAGTCTAAGATGTTAGAAAGACAAAACAACAATAGCTCAAAGCGATAAACGTATTGAACCAACCTTATCCATGTCCCCAATAACGAACAACTCAAGGACACAACTTCGAAGAAAAGAGATAAAATTAATTACCACAACCTTTCGTTTGAAATTTTGAGGAGAAAATTTATTTAAGGGGGGTAGATTATAACACCCCGGTCTGGACCCTAGTAGTAACCACCTAGATTGTAGATCCGACCTGGATCCTAGTTGTAACAGCCCGGACTGCAACTACTCATGGAACGATCTAAGCCCAAATCTTAGTATTAGCGACGGATAGATAATGAGAACCTAAGTCGCTACATAAACAAGGAAAACCCTAATTAGCCCGAAAACCCAAAGTAACACAAAACCCTAATTATGACCCGAAAACCCTAAAAGAGACCAAATACTTAGAGGCAAAGGACTAACACTTAGAAAAGTCTCAGAACAGCTTAAATTAAGTAACTAACATAAAATATTAAATCAAAAATCAAAAATTCTCATAACTAAGGTAAAATGACCATTTTGCCCCTATATAGCAAAAAATCTTAAAAATCTAAAATTTGACACATGGACATCCAAAATCAGATATTTATACAAAATTAATTAATAAAATATAAAATAACAACAAAAATGACCAAAATTACCTTGCATGGCCGGCCACGTAGGAGAATGTGCCCAAAAAGTTACTTTTTGCCTTTTTTAAGTTTAAAAATGAGAAAAATACGTATAAATTAAGCATTATTATGACCCAATACCTTTTATACAAGTAATATATATAATAATATAATAATATAGCTCAACAAAAGAAAACAAATAATTATTTAAAATCTCTAAACAATAAATAAGTCAAAAAGTCAATTCTAGTCAAACTAGCTTAATTTAGTTTAAAAGCCTACACTTAATTATTTAATTACTATCAAAATTATGATAAATTATGGAAAGACTAAATCAATTATAAATACATTAATATAATAGGTTTTAGTAGGTTTGAGTACATAAAATTAATATTTTATACATTTAAACACACAAAATGCACCAAAATACATTTTAAAACCCAAATAAATTAAAAAATCAGTTTTTATCTGCCCAAAACCTGCCTTAGCCGAACCACACTGCCCCAAAATCTGAATTTGTAAGTTTTGAATAAATTCCACTTCCCATGCAACCAATGGAAGCTAAAGAAAATTTAAATTTTAAATAAATACCATAATTACACCAATTTGCATTTTTCTCTATAAAAACAAGACCTTAGTCTTGTCTCTCCCTCATGAATTTCGGCTGAGAAGTGAGAGTGAGAGGTTCCAAAAATTCTAAGTGTTCTAAGAGAGAAGAAAGAGAGGAGAAGAAAGAAGGAAGGAAGAGAAGGAAAGAAGGCTCAAAGAAAGTGCTATAAAGCTAGGTCCATATCTCCTTCACCTATTTTAGCTTCAAATAAGGTAAGCAACTCTCTTAAACTTTTTGATGTTCTCCCCCAAGATAACTCTCAATCCATCTCTATAATAAACCCTAAAAGGATAAAATAATAAATGAGTCAAAAAGGCGTCGTAGGAGAGATTTATGGACTGTTCATGTATGAGTAAGTCTTATATGTATTTACATGTGTTTATTTTGAGTTTTATAGCTTAAATATATTCTGAAGTTTTGATTTGTGCAAGTTTATAACATGCATGCAAAGAAAACATGTCAAAAATGCACACAATATAAGCTAAGCAACCAAAACCCTAAGTAGCCTGATTTTCTGGACTTTTTTATTTTTTGCCAGTGACTTTAAATAATCATAACTAAATGTAGAAAAATGGTATTAAAGTGATTTTTGTTTCCAGATCTATAATTTTGAGTTATCGTTCATACAAAATTGGTTTGAAGTGATTTCATTGGGTAGAACTCCAAATATCTCATTTTTTCTAAAGAGTATCAGATCTTGATCACTCTGAGTTGCAGACTTAAACACCTTAAGTTAGGATGCGAACCAAGCATAGGTCAAAACACAAAACTTATAGAGGGCATATTGATGTTTCTGTCCACCAAAAATGAGCCAAAAATATGAAGTTTTGTTGGGTCAAAAGACTTCCCAAAGTCACTGTTGAGATTTAGTGACTGACATACCTCTTTGTCACACATTTTTGTGGAACCTAAAACCTAACTTTTTAGAAGCCAAATCCTGAAGTGGTAAACATAAACTTTGTAGCTGACATATCAAACTAATTACTGAGAACAAATCAGCCCAAAATACCCTCGAATGATACTCCAAAACTTTTAAACATTCTCTGTTAAAAACACACTCTATAGACCCTTTTTAAGCTGACTGAACCCTCTTTATAAATTTGCCAAACTCTCAAATGTTTTACAAATAACTTTCTCTAGCTCAAAACATGAAACTTGTAGGGGATATCTTAAGCTAGAAGTTAACCAAGAATCAGTGTCATACCCCTTGAATTGATGTCCCAAAATAGTGGCCAACAGAGCCTCAATTCTTATGTTTTTCTCTGTAAATTGCTGAACCATTTTTACTAAAATAAAATAAATGACCTATTTACTTTAGGAATTGACCTTAATGATAAACATGAAAGTTATAGAAACTATTTTTATCTAATTTGTGTTAAACTTTCAAAAATTAAATCAATGCCTAAGTATTTCAAAACTATTTTTATCTAAGTGTTTGAATGGTGTGTTGCTTATGAGTCTTGAGTAAGTGAATTCTATATGAACTTTGTGAGTAATTAGTGTATGAAAATAATGCTTTTAACAAGATGAACTCATGCCAATGGTTCGAGTCATGTTGCTTAAGTTGTGGCTATGCTTTACAGGCTTGTACTTAATACTTTAGCAAGTTATACCATGTGCCATGTCATGTTTACATACCATGCAACGATTAATTGTACACGAGTGGCATATTACATGTTATGGGCATTTCTCCATTTCATCTTGGGTTATTGAAGTTCCCTTCGTATCTTTGGATTGGGTTGAGTGACATAGAAATTAATTATTCAGTGGTTGTAGATCTAGGGCATCCCTGGTTGCCAGATGTGGTATTGAATTGGAGGTTTTATTATGAAAGGAGGATTTAGGCACCATGGGATCGTCACTAGCTTTAATTAGACTTTGGGTTGACGCTTAATGAGCATCCTAGTGCTTAAGGTGGGGATTGTCGGCCCAGATAAGGATGGATAAAACTGGTTGGGTCGCCCCCACGCCGTTGCCATTGAGTAAAACAACTGTGGCATGACGCCCGATGACGCATTTACTATTTACAATGAGGCTAGGATAGGTTAAATTGATCAATATACCATCAAGTCTACTATGTAATTCCTGGTGTGGAATTCATGATACTGTTCTGGAAGTGCTTGGGATTGGGCATCTGCATTGCATTCATTTGCATCGCACACTCATTTTTTTGTTCTTATAAATGTTCATCCTGTTTAAAACGATAAGTAGCCTATAACTTCGCATTGGGTGTTATATGATACGTATTGCAGAATATCTTGTCGCAAGTTTATTAGACGATTTAGGAAATTTTCTTCTGGGCTCCGGCTCGTGGGATTTATGCCACAGGTGACGAAGAGGGACCCTTTGAGGAAGGTGGGTTCATTGAAGGGGAAGAATTTGCAGAAGAGAAAGAGTGGTAGGAGCAGGTCGACCCCAACGACGCAGTTTGAAGACGTAGGATGTCTCTTTTTGATCTTTTTGTTCAAGTTTTTCACGGACATGATGTAACTTTTGTTAACTTTTCTAGATGACTGTACTTATTAAGTATTTAGAACAATCTCTGAACCATTAAGATGTAATAGTTATCTTATGTATTATGAGCATTCGGCTGGAATATGTTCCTTATTTATAGTTTCATATGTCCTGACATACCCGGGGAACGGGGTGTCACAGGTGCGCCAGGCAAACCCTCTTTCACACCCAAGTCATATGCGTACCGTTGTCTAGGTCCTAGGTTCGTGAGACGATCCCTAGGTTTTCCATGCCCTAGTGTGCCAAGCAAACCTTTTCAAATCTTATTCATATGCGAAGAATTGTCTAGGTATTCCTAAGTTCAAATGGCGTCTTAGGTCTATAAAGCCCTAGTGAGCTAAGCCCTGGTGTGCTAAGCAAACTCGGTTTCAAACCCTAGTCATATGCGAAGCATTGTCTATGTTCTAGGTTTGTGAGACGATCCCTAAGTTTGTTTTAAGTCCTACTTCTCAGTCACCCTAAGCCCTACTCTTCAAGCATCCTATGTTTTAAGCCCTAGTGAGCTAGGCACCCTAAGCCCTAGTGCGGCAGGCAAATCCTTCTCCAAACCCTAGTTATATGTGAAGCATTGTCTAGGTCCAAGGTTCGTGGGATGATCCCCAGGTTTATTTTATATGGCTGACATAGTTTTAGTCTAGTAAATAATAGTAGTAACTCAGATTGAGAGGATACTATTTATTTACATCTAAGTACTAACTACCACATAATCCTAAATTAATCGTTTCGCAATGAATCCTTTAGATAGAGAAGCGATCCACACTAACAATTATTCAAAATTATCCATAAAGGAGATTTGTATTGACGATACTACAATTAATCTGTCCGATGGGGAGAAAGGCCTTACTGCTAACACGCGAAATTTAATTACATCGCCTACAAACTGGTGATGGAGACGGCGTGATTTATCTGTGAATAAATTCCTTCTCCCACTTGATTTTTAAAATATTTTTGAGGGTTATAAAAATCCATTTAATTAAAATAAATTTATTAATTTTGAAAATCACATGATCTAAAAAAGTCCAAAACTTCTTTCTGTGTACACGATTTCAAATATTTCAATTTGTCAAACCATCTTTTCGTGTTTTAATGGGTAACAAATAAAATTCAATGAATGCACATTTTTTTCTTTAAATTTTCAACTAAGGTAGTGATTAAAAGTATTAAATTATTTTATTTTAGTTACATAATTTTTGAAAATAATAATTTATTTAGATTAAGTATTTTACATTTAATTAATACAAAATTCAGAATTGGTTTTTACATTTTTTCAAGATATCCAATTTAATAAAAAACATCTTAAACATGATATTTTGTAAAATATAAAATATCTAAAGTTTTTTTATTTAATTAAAAAACATAATTTTATTTTCCTTTACAAAATCTTTAATTAAAACTGAATTTTTTGAATTAATTAAATTAACTAAAAAATATAAGACAGATATACATCATCCGCGCAGCTCATAAGAATATAAATGCAATATATGTAAATATCCTGATGTTATGATCGAATAAAAACTCTGATGAGTTTCAGTCTCATGTTCAAAGATAAGTTGTAAGAGTTTTAATCATTTGAAACAGCTTCTTATCGGTATCCAAATTACATCAAGATTCTCTGATTTATAGTGATATACATATATACCACATATGAGCCTCGAACATATTAGAAATCATGATCAAAACAGCCCCGGACCAGCCACGAGCACTGCTGGCCACCAGCACTACCGACCACCAGCACTGCCACGCCACTTATTGTGGCCAACTTCAAGCGGCTTTTGTTGCCACTCTCGAGCTTCGTTTTTTATATTAATTTTTTTTAAAAAAATAGCTCTCGAAAAGTATTATTTTTCTCTCAAAAAATCAGAACAAAAACTATCCAAAAAATAACTCTAGAAAAGCCTCGAAGAGGCTGCTGCCGCCCCTTCTGCACCGCCGCCGGCTTCAGCCGCCCGTTTGGGCTTTTCCCATAGTCCCGAAAAAGCTCCTAAAATAGTCCTGAAGAGTCACTGCCGCCACTGCCCCTAGTTTTCCTGCCACTATTTGACCTAATTTTTTCATAGTTTCAAGATAGTATATTAAGGTATATTTACTACTATTTTATACCTAAGAAACTTCTCAAAAAATAGAGCCAAAAAAGTGTTGAGAAATTATCAAAACTGGCCCCGAACTGCCACCGGCAAAGCCGCGGTGGTGGTTATTTTTATTGATTTTTTACGGCTATTTTGGGACATATTTTTATATTGTTTTTAATACATAAAACCTGTAGAAAGTTACCAGAAAAAATTGTTTTATAAACGCTGAAAAATTACTGGGATTCGTGGCCCAAAACACTCGAAACCACCACCGGTACCGTCGTTTGTTCTTCATATTCTTGGATATTCAGCCTATTCTTAAATATTCTAAACTAATATTTAAAAACAAATAAAAACTTTTACATCAAAATCTATGTTCCGTAGGCTCACATTCGATCTAAAAAACTTAAACTATCACGATCAACCCTAGTAATTAAAAAATTAATTATAATCATCATCCAAACTATTCAATTAAACATGAATAAAAAGATTATCATAAAATTGGGATTAGAACGCCTACAAAACAAACATCTACCCGACCCCTCGATAAACCGTAAATAAAAAATAAAACGGCTCTTATACCAATTGTTAGAGGCAAAATTTCCAAGATCATTATTTTTGTAAATAATTTTTCGATAAAAATAACTAGACGAGCAATCGCCAAAACGAATTCTAGATAAAACTTTTTTGATGTCGAACGATCAAAATAAAATTCGTGCCACCATAGTTAATTTAGAAGAATACCTTTTTGGTTGATTCTCCAACTATAAACTTTTGATTCTGAGTTGAAACCCAGTCAGACCTTCTACTGTATTCTCTTTTACAATTTCTGAACGTAGTGTGGGCTACAATCCTTCGAGAACTCGTATCGGCAGAACCTGATCAACCTTAGTCTTAAAGACGAGTTATTAATTTGGTTCAACCTACTCGTATATTTATAGGATTACAACAGGGACATGTGGAGTAGTTATGACAAAGACTTCTATTGTAACCCAAATACGTATTCAGCGATTTTTGTAATTATGCAAACCTCTTAGCGGTATCTGTAATTATGAAAATCTTATAGCGATTTCTGTAATTTTTATAAAATACTAAATTACAGTTCACACCACTAAATAACTGCAACTGCACTCTAAGCCATAATCTCAAGACCATTTTGTATTGAGTTTCTGTTATTAAATGTAACTCATCTCCCCACGTTAAGATTTTCGATACCCGTTAATTAAATTTAATTACTGATAATTTAATTTAATTTGCATCTTTAAATTTCTTAAGTCATTTCGCTTAACTTATTTGACCGCAAGATAATCAAATCCACCTGTAAAGTTTGACCCGGTCAAAACTTATAAACTTCCTTAAGCGGGTATCGTCAATCCCGAACTATCGAGATGTAGATTCTGTCAATAATTAATAGTTACTATATAATTAATGCCACTATCCAATTGATCAGGAATATAGACCCATATAAGATCGCACTCTTTAATGAATCAAAATAACGAGTATTAAATATACACAAATAATTAATTATTTCAAGATTAAAAGTATAAGTATTTTCATAATAACTTTGTGGTGTAAATTAATTTATATAGTCAATATAAAATTAATTACTGCAATGTGTCCCGTTAATACACACAAAAGCGTACTAGTACAAAGAGTGGAATAATAGACGACGCCATTATCTGTTCTCCGTAATCAAAACAGACCTACTAAAACTCTATGTTACAGTCGTACCGATGGTATATCCATTTCCATTTAAACTATTAACAAATACTTATATTTTGCAAGAACTTAAAATCTAATCTTCTGTGTGCAAGCCATACTCTACATACCAAATTAAATACTATACAGAATAAAAGACATTCATGCATAACATTAAAGAAATGATATTGCATACATTACTCATTAAGATTCTCATAAAATGAAAAATAAAAGTAAATACTAAAATCAAATAAACTATAGTTTTCAGTATACAACCCTAACATAGAAGTGGAGGGCTAAGGGTCGGTAACACCACCAGTAGGAATGCTAGAGCCGACTCCCCAAATAGTGCCAAAGGAAGTACTGTCGGAAGTAGAGGGTCCCTGCTGTGCCTCGAAGATATCGTCACCATGCCTATGGCCGACCATATGGAGGGAACAATCTGAAAAGCCGAAAAAAATAAGTGGAAGAAAGCTTTAAAAGCTAAGAAAATCTTGGAATCTTGAGAGAGCTCGAGAGAGAAGAGAGGTTAAAGAAAGAGGGGATGCGCAAGTGTGACTGCCTCACGTAGTCTGGGGAACCTTTACGACCCTTGGATGTTGCAGTCGCAACACTCAATGTTGGCGACCGCAAGGTTTTTGAACTGTTTTGTTGCGACCGCAAACTCCATTTGAAAAGATACTTGCGACTGCCACCTGCGTCAAAACGTCATGTCGCAACCTGGGTCTCTGAACCCTGCGACCGCAACTTGGGATATTGCGGGCACGTGTATTTTTTTTGGTAATGATTGCTTTTTGGGATTTTTAATTATCTCTTAGGGCTTGTTTGGCTATTTGTTTTGGGGGTTTTAAATTTAATTTTAAAGTCTTGTTTTGACTTTTTAATTATTTTTATCATGTGCTCGTTCCAAACTTTTATGTTTTGACTCGACCTATTAATTTGTGATTTTTTCTCCAGATAAATTTAATTTTAAAGTCTTGTCTTGACTTTTTAGTTATTTTTATCACGTGTTCATCCCGAATTTTTAGGTCTTCACTCGACCTATTAATTTGTGTTGTTCAAAAACTACGGTTGTCCTAGTATTCTGTTAGATCCTTAATCCAATGTCTAGGTTTATCATTATGGGTCTCTTGGTTTTAAATATTATATAGTGTGATTTAATGTCCGTTACAAATTTCAAGTCCCGTTTGTTATCAAGTATTAATTGCATATTAAATATGTTATAACATTTTAACTGGGGCAAGCATTTCCATGTTTCAGATTCTTTATCACACACATTCATCACAAGTACCAGGGGATCCAAGACATGCATTCTATGTTCAAGAGTAAAGCTGCAAGCATTCTTCAACATTCTGAATTAAAAATAAGGAAAAGAGGACTTACCACATGATTCTGGCGAGAAAGGTGAGCATGAGGCTCATGGAGAAGGAAGTCAGGAGCAACATCGGCGACTGGAGGCTCATACCTCCTCATCCCGCCCTCTCTCAGACGATGGGGCACATGAGCATATCATAGAGGGTCAAAGGGAGCTGGAATTCCCTCGCTAACATGGGGGTTTAAGAAACCAGCTATCTCTGCCTCAGCAGCTGTCTGCTTCGCATTTGCCTAAGTAAGGTTCCAATATAGTGCCCACGCCGCACTATCATGATCCTCAGCAGTACGAAGTAAGGTTCACTATGCCTCGGTCACTAGTATATCTATAGCCCCTATGGCAATGGAGGGCTGAGTGTCAGAAGTCCCACATGGGGGACACTGGAGCCAGCACCCCCAATGGCACCCACAGATGTGCTGTCAGTATTTGAGGGCCCTCGTTGTGCCTCGAGATCATCATCTCCATGGCCACGACTTGCCGTGAAGAGGAAGGAAAGGAACAACAACATAGTATACATCCTGTGTCGAAGGAAACGACCCGAAAGCTAAAGAAATACTCGAAAACTAAACAGAAAACCTTAAAAGGTAGAGAGGTCGAGAGAGTTTGAGAGAGAGTATAAGGGTAGAGAGAGAGAGTAGATGCTAAAGTGGGACTACCTTGCGTAGTCTGGGAGGGCTTTATGGCGTTTAGATGTTGCGACCGCAACATCCGATTGTTTCAACCGCACGATTTTTTAATAGTCTCCTTGCAACCACAAGGTACATTTGAAAAGATTCTTGCGGCTGCCACCTGCTTTAACGGTCACATCGCAACCTGGATCCTCAAACCATGCTACCGTAACATTCAAATGTTGCGGGTGCATGTGTTTTTTCCATGATTACGTGTTTTTGCCATGATTACTCATTAGGGGATGTTTGGTTGCCTGTTTCGGGGTTTTAAAGGATAGTTTTAAAGTCTTGATTCGACTTTTTAATTATTTTTATCCTGTTCTCATCTAAATTTTTAGGTCTTGACTTAACCTATTAATTTTTTATTTTCTCCCGGTAAAAAATAGTTTTTAAGTCTTTTTTTTGGGTAATTCATAGTTTTTAGTTTTTAAGTCTTGATTCAACTTTTTAATTATTTTTACCGCATTCTCGTCCAAATTTTTAGGGCTTGACTCGACTGATTAATTTGTGATTTTCTTCCAATAAAAAATAGTTTTTAATTCCTGTCTCGACTTTTTAATTATTTTTATCCCATTTCTCGTCTAAATTTTTAGGTCTTGATTCGAACTATTAATTTGTGATTTTTTCCAAAAAAAATAGTTTTAAAAGATTGACTCGACTTTTTAATTACTTTTATCCCGTTCTTGTTCAAATTTTTAGGTCTTAACTCGACCTATTAATTTGTGTTGCTTTCCCGTTTAAGATAACTTCTAGGATCTTGACTCAATCCTTTTAATTATTTTATTCCCAGCTAAGTTCTTAAATCTTGACCCAATCTTTGATTTATTATTTGTTTGTTTGTGCTCATTTAGGTCTTGACTCGACCTTTAGAGCATCTTTTAACCTGTTGGTATCTCTATCATGCATCTTTTGCATTTTCTCCAGAACTATGTTTTGGTATGTTCTCTAGCAGAAGGGTACGTAGGGAACTCAATGGAAGTTTGAGTACGACCACCATTATATGAATGCTTGTGTGTGTTTGTAACCTAAGATTGACAGCTCGGTTAAATGGATGTTGTCTCTGGATCTTTGACATAACTCGTATCACGTGTTGTTGTGCAAGTTGTTTCAAAGAGAAACAACTGTAGACACCCCAATTTGATCCCGTCAAATCTTAGGTTTATTCGGGTGAGTCCAATGATGAAAATCAAGAGGAATGATGTCTCTAAATGATTATCGGAAAGCGATTCAAATCTAGCATTCTGTAAAATCAAACCATAAGATCACACCTTGAGGCTATAACCTTCAAACCTCGCAACCGTGACAAGAAGCCCTTGAAAATCCTAAAAAATGTCACGAATGCAACCTTCGATCTTGGTAACCGTTTCCTTCATTGTCGCGACCGCCATATGAACCCTTTAGAAAGCATAACCTTTTGTACAGTTGCAATAAACATCCTTACGGTCGCAACCTTTAAAGGTAGTGACTACAAGCTTGTTGGAATATGCTAAGGTCTAGAATGTGCTATCACTTCATTGGTTGGTGTTTTCTAAATAAACGTATCTTTAGTACGATTTTCAGGAAGGAGGAAAGACTATTCAAGTACGCTGATACTCTATTGGATTACCCACCCATACCACTGCCCATCCCACTGGTCGAGTACTATGACTGGATCATTTCTCAAAGATCGGATAAACGATTCTTACATCCTACGATTTTAGGACTCTTCCGAATTGTCGCATTTCAAGTATTCTGTTGGAACCCCGACATTACTCTCTCCATATTTCCTCCCCCCATGGAGAGGTCGAGTTCGAATTTGAATATCAATTTGTGAATTGCATGCTCGTTCTTTAGTTTTGCCATCATTAGGTTTAATTACCCCATTCACATGTTTAACTATTCAATTTATTTGGCAGAATTGTGAGCATGCTTAGTTCTAAAAATTTGGTTATTGTCAAATTACTCATGCTTTCATCATAATTTTAATTAAAATAGGCTTAATCATATTTTTGTTTTATGTCATAAACATACCACATATCCACACTCAGTACACTTTTTACCAAAATTTAGTAAAAAGTGTCTGAAATTCTTGCAGTCGCAACATCAATTGTTGCAGGCGCTACATTAGTATGGTCGCAGTATTGACCCTTGTGGCCGTATACTTTGTTTCCATATTTCTTGCGACCGCGACCTATATATGTCACGACTGCAACCTTTTTACTGTTCCAGTAGCTTAATTTTACTAGTTTAGCATTCTGTTAATGTTCTAAGGTGTCCAGTATGTAGTCAATAGTGCATTTCCAGCATGGTTGAGGTTCATAAAGCTTTTAGGATTACTCATTCTTTGTCTAGAATCATAACATGCTTATTATGTATCCTTACTGTTGTTTTAATATGATTAGGACTTGCTAGCTTAACTTAAGTTATTTCATCATTTGTTTATCGTATGCGATTTTTATTATGTACACTTTAGTATAGATTTTGCGTAGTTTAGGACTTAGGATTTCTTTTGTGCTTGATTCTGTGAATTATATATCTATGCTATGCTACTTTCTTATTTGATTTCATGTGTTCCCTCTTTGCCCCCATCTTCTATATTTGCATGTATTTGAAAATTTTAATTAAGAACCAATGATGATTAGTAAAGGCCACCTCGCGGTTGGGTGAACACAACTGTTAGGGTTGGTATACTAAAAATTATATTCTTAGTATTTAATTTTATTTTAATAAAATTAATTTTCTATTTTATGAAAATCTTTATGAGCAATGTATGTATATCATTTCTTTAATGTTATGATAGATGTATTTTATTCTGTATAATATTTAATCTGGTGTGTAGAGTACGGTTTGCACATAGAAGACCAAATTATAGGTACTTGCAGAATATAAATTTTATGCTCACAGTTTGATAGATATAGACATACTATCGGTATGACTATGGTATAGAGTTTTAGTAGGCATGTCTTGGTTACGGGGAACAGATAATAGCGTCGTCTATTATTTCGACTCTCCATGCCAGTACACTTTGCGTATATTGAATGGGACATTTGGAGTAATTAACTTTATACTGACTATATAAATTAATTCACACCCCAAGATTATTATGAATAGTGCTTATCATCTTAATCTTGAAATAATTATTGATTTGCGTATATTTAATATTTGTTGTTTTGATTCATTAGAGGGTGCGATCTTATATGGGTCTATATTTTTGGTGAGTTGAATAGCGGTATTATTTATATGGAAAATATTAATTATTGACGGAATCCACGCCTCGAATGGTCGGGATTGACGATACCCCTTAAGGATGCTTATAAGTTTTGGCTTGACCAAACCTTGCAGGTGGATTTGATTATCCGGCGGTCAAATAAGTTCAGCGAAATGGCTTAAGGATTATCAAGATATCGATTAAATTAAATTATTAGTAATTAAATTTAATCAACGGGTATCGAAAATCTTAACGTGGGGAGAAATGGTAAACATTTAATAATATGAGCTCAATGTAAGAAGGTCTTGAGATTATGTATCAGAGTGCAATTATAGTTCTTTAGTGGTATGAATTATAATTCAGTGTTTTATGAAAATTGTTGAAACCGCTGCATCATTCCATAATTGTTGAAACCGCTGGTAGGTATCTGTGTTACACTAAAAGTTTTACTCATAATTACTCTCCAGGTCCCTACTTTAGCCCTATATATATGCGGGTAGACTGAACCAGTTTGATATCATATCATATATCATATATCATATTTTTTCTTTCAATCTAAAAGATATCTGGATTCTGCCGGTACAAGTTCTCGATAGTCTGTAGCCCACACTACGTTCGAGGATCGCATACGGAAATACGGTAGAAGATCTGACCGAAACTTCAACTCAGAATCAAATCATAGTTGAAGAATAGATCGATAAAATGTATTCATCTAAATTAACTTTAGCTGCACATGTTTTATTTTGATCGTTCTTCGTCAAAAGTTTTATCTGGAGCCAGTTTCGGTGTTTGTCCGTCCAGTTAATTTTTTACCAAAAATCGTTTGCAAAAATAATGATCTTGGCAGTATTCCCTCCAACAAATTTGTATAAGAGCCGTTTTGTTTTTAGTTTACGGTTATCGGGGTCAGGTAATTTTAGAACTGTTGCTAACTTTATTTTGTAGGCATTTTAAATTCCAGTTTTATGATCATCTTTTATTTTCATATTTAATTGTATGCGTGAATGATGATTTAATCTTTTTTTTTTTAACCACGAGAGTTGATCGTGATAGATTGATTGTGAATTATACGGAGGTATTGGATCAATGTAAAAATAATTATTTTTTAATTTCTAATTTTTTTATTTTATGAAATCAAAATAAAATAAAAAAATGAAAAAAATAGAAAAACGAAGAGCACGGGGCGGCGAATTGTTGCGGCAACACTGTTTTGAGCACAGCAATAGTGGAGCCAATTCCCAAGCAAGCGGCGACACCTAACCCAATAGCAGCAGTGATTCTACCGCCCAAACAGCGGTTTCTAAGCCAGCAGGGGTTTTTTCAACGCCAAACAGGCGTTGATTTTTCCCAAGCAACCGCAGAAAACAACACAACAATTGGATGGAAGTTTGGGATCAGTGGTTTTTCAACACAGCAGCGGTTTTCAACCACTGGTGCAAGAGTTTTTTTTTTTAAAAAAAAGCTGCGGTTTTCAAACAGCTAATCCGGTTTCCAAATCAACACATCAGCGCCTAACCTAAACACAGCAAGTGGATTCCATCCAGCACCGCAAGCAGTGATCATCCATGATGATAGGTGTGTGTTTGGGAATAAAGCAAGCAAGCCGCCGGTTTCAATCACAAAAACACTACAATGCTTTCCCAGGTGGTTTCCACGGCAGATCAGGGTCTATTTGGTTGGGACTATGTTTTATTTATTTATTTATTTTTAAAAAACATAAAGCTTTGGCAATTACAAGTTGTTTCACCAGCAACGCAAATTCCCAAGCAGCAGCAGCGCACAAAGCTCGAACAGCTGCCAATTTTTGTTTCCAAACACTGGCGCAATTTTTTTTTCCAAAAAGCTAGGGTTTTCAAACAGCCTAAAAGCACTACATTTTTCTTGAAAAAGTAGATTGGAAAACCACTGCTTTGTGCTACAACAGTTTCAGCGCGGAAGGTGCGGTGACGCGGTGCGATGGGCCGGTGGTGCTGGTGGTAGTTTGGGGCTATTTTGGCTCAATTGGTTGAGGGGTATTGTATTTGTATATCACTACCAATCAAGAAATTCTAATGCAATCGGGATACAATAAACTTATTCAGAAAATAATTATTGCAGCATATCCTTTTAAGAACAGGAGATTGAAAATCTTTAGAGTTTTAAATGGATCATAAAATTAAATTTTTTTTTATATTTTGCATTTAATTTTTTAATTACGTGGATGATAAATATTAGTTTTATCGTGTTAATTTAATTAATTTAAATATTCAATTTTTATTAAAATATTTTGTAATTAAAAATAAAATTAAGTTTTTTTAATTAATTAATTTTAATTAAATGAAAAAACTTTAGATATTTTATTTTTTTACAAAATATCACGTTTAAGATAATTTTTTTTAAATTAGATATCTCGGAAAAATGTGAGAATTAATTCTAGATTTTAAATTAATTAAATGAAAAAATATTTAATCAAAATAAATTATTATTTCTCAAAAAATGTAGGACGATAAATAAAATAAATAAATACTTTTAATCACTACCTTAGCTGAAAAGCTAAAAAACAAATCGTGCATTTATTAAATTTTATTTGTTATGCATTAAAACACGATAAAGATGGTTCGATAAATCAAAATCTTTAGAATCGTGTACACGGAAAGATGTTTGATTCTTTCATAACGTGTGACTTTCAAAATTAATAAATTTATTTTAATTAATCAAATTTTTATAACCCTAAATTTTGCGGTTTCCATCACCAGTTTGTAGGCGATACAATTAATTGCGGTATCGCCAGTACAAACCTCATTTAGGAATAATTCTAGATAACTGATAGTGTGGGTCACTTCTCTATCTGAATGGTTTATTGCGAAACGATTGATTTAGAATTAGGTGATGGTTAACACTTAGCTGCATATAATAGTATCCTCTATATCTGAGTCGCAGATATTAGATACTGGACCGAAACTATGTCAGCTATTTAATTTTATTTGGCATGGTCAGTTTTCGAGATAGTAAAATTAAAAAAAAAATTGGCCTGTCTAGTCTTATAATGGATAGTAGACGTCCACCCATCGTGGCAGGCTATTCACAAGTTACTAGACTACTGACGTATTAATTTTAAAATGGTAGAGGAAACCAAATTAAAATGAATTCAAAATTTTGCTCGTCATAATTAACGGTATTTTAATTATGTAATTTTCAGGATTAAAATTGCTTTCAACTCACTCACTTCAATACTAAAAAAAAACAAACTTATGCGACCAAATTTTATTGACTGGAAAAGTAACTTGGATATAGCTTTAAGTACAAATGGTATTCCTTTAATACTAGAAAATGTGTTTGTTTCTGAAAAAAGTTCTTTCTTTGAGCCGAAAGGCATAAAAAAGAAAAATGTTCAGAAATAGGAAAACATAGTTTCTATGGTAGTTAATGGGCCATGGACTGTCGAAAGGCAGATGTTTTCATTACAACCAGACCCGGCACTGGAAAAGCTTTGTCTAGTATTTCTTAGAAGGAAAAACAACTAGGGTAATTTTTGTTCACTGGTTGTGGAAACATGTTTAGCGATGTAATCTATCGGTACCAAGTGTGTAGATACGGGAGCCACTAATCATGTTTGCAACTCATTGCAAGGGTTCCAGGAAATCAAGCAACTCAGTGATGGGAAAATCTATCTGCACATGGGCAATAATACGAGGGTGGCAGCAGTTGCAGTAGAAAATGTCACACTCAGTTTTAGTAGAGATAGGATACTACTTCTAAAAGATTGTCTTTATGTACCTTCGATTAAAAGAAATTTAATTTCAGTCTCGAGTTTAATAAATGACATATTTTCTGTTCATTTTGGTGACTCGGTTGTTTTGAAAAAAAATCAACATTTTATTTGTTCTGGTACATTGGTGGATAATCTGTATGTTGTATCTCCTATCTCTCCTACACTGTAACTAACTGAAATAAATAACACATCTGCTTACCATATAAGAGAAAGTTTTCTTTTTTAAAGAACCAAACGTTTCTTTGGCACTTACGCTTGGGTCATATTAATCTAAAAAAGATAAACAGACTGGTAGCAGATGGAACTTGGAGTTCATTGGAAGTGGAGGCACTTCTAGTCTGTGAATCTTTCTTAGAGGGTAAGATGACTAAGAGACCTTTTTTAGCCAAATGCTATAGAGCTAAAGAACCGTTGGAGATGGTTCATACTGATGTGTGTGGTCCTATAACAATCTGGGCTAGATGTGGCTTTGAGTACTTCATTAGTTTCATTGATGACTACTCAAGGTATGGATACATTTAGCTGATACACTGTAAGTCTGAATACTTTGAGATATTCAAAGAATTTAAGGCAGAGGCAGAGAAGCGTCTGGGTAAAAGTATCAAATCACTACGATCCAACTGTTGTGGAGAATATCTCTTGGGAGAGTTTAAGGACTACTTGTTATCAGAGAGAATTACATCCTAGTTGACTGCACCTGGCACTCCACAGCAGAATGGTGTAGAAGAAAGAAGGAATATGACTCTTATGGAGATGGTGAGATCAATGATGAGTTATTTAAGTTTACCTGATTAGTTTTGGGGTATCCCAAGGGAACGAAGGGTGGTATATTTTATAACCCTAAGGATAAGAAGGTCATTATTAGCACCATGTCTGATTCTTGAAAGAGGATTATGTTACGGATCACAGGTCCAATAGCAAAATTGTTCTGGAAGAACTGAGAGGAAACACCAGTAGAATGGAAGAAGAACCACAAGTCAATGATATTCCATTACCTTGTCATAGTGGGAGGATTATCGGGACAGGTGTAAATCAAGAACAGGGTTTCGATGCACAGGGTTCTGATTCTGTACAGCCTACTACTACTAGTACACAGACAGAGGTAGTGACTCATTGTAGTGGAAGGGTTGTTCATCAACCTGATCGGTATATGTTCTTAAGAGAGTCGTTTGACAAGATCTCAGGAGAACTAGATACCGACCCCTGTAACTATAATGAAACACTAAAAGACAAAGACGCAAATTTTTGGCAAAGTGTTATGAATTCAGAGATGAAATCTATGTATTCTAATCAGGTCTGCGAACTTGTAGAATCACCGGAAGGGATAAAACCCATTAGATACAAGTGGATCTACAAGAAGAAGAGAGGAGCAGACGGGAATGTTGAAACCTTCAAAACTAGACTTGTTGCTAAAGGGTTCACTCAGAAAGAAGAGATCGACTATGAGGAAACCTTTTCACCGGTAACCATGCTTAAGTCTATCAAATTCTCTTATCCATTGCCACACATTTCGATTACAAAATATGGTAAATAGACGTCAAGAAAGCTTTCCTTAACGGATGTCTTGATGAGTGTATCTATATGATACAACTAGACGAAATCATTGCAAAGGGCCAAGAGCACATGTTGTGCAAGCTTAGGAGATCCATTTATGGACTTAAGCAGGCATCGAGGTTTTAGAACACTTAGTTTGATCAAGCTATAAAGTCTTATGGTTTTGATCAAAGTCCGGATGAGTCATGTGTGTACAAAAAGCGTGACGGAAGCGTGGTGATCTTCCTAGTACTTTATGTAGACGATAGCTTACTCATTAAAAATGATGTGGGGGCATTATCTACGGTTAACGTATGGTTATCTAGGCAATTCGATATGAAAGACTTGGGAGAAACCAGTCACATCCTTAGGATCAAGCTTGTGTGAGATCAGAAACAAAGGATGTTGGGCTTATCACAAGCAAAGTATATCGATGATATCCTTACTCGTTTTAGCATGCAAGATTCCAAGAAAGGGTTTCTCCTTTTCAGGCATTGAATCACTCTATCCAAGGATCAGTCTCCTATGACAACTAATGAGATAGAGAGGATGAAGGTGGTTCCTTATGCTTCGGCAGTAGAAAGCCTCATGTATGCTATGCTTTGCACTAGACCTGACATCTTCTTTGTTGTTGGCATGGTTACTAGATACCAGTCTAACTTAAGACAGGAGCATTGGACTGCGGTAAATAATATATAATCAAGTACCTAAAAATGACTAAGAATTATATGTTAGATTACCAGGTAGACAGTTTAGTACCTTTGGGGTACACAGACTCAAATTTTCAGTCAGATATAGAGCTTACATCAGGAGACAACCTTACAGATCCTTACAAAGAGCTTACCGGCTAAGAATTTTAATAGTCATGTAGAGGGCATAAGAGTCAGATGTATGGCAGCATCGTTTTGAGTATAAGTAAGAGATTGTTAGGGTTGGTATACTGAAAATTATATTTTTAGTATTTAATTAAATTTTAATAAAATTAATTTTTTATTTTATGAGAATTTTTATGAGCAATATATGTATATCATTTCTTTAATATTATGCATGGATGTCTAATATTCTGTAAAGTATTTAATCTGGTGTGTAGAGTACGGCTTACACACAGAAGATCAGATTTTAGGTTCTTACAGAATATAAGTTTTATGTTCACAGTTTAGATGAAAATGGACATACCATCTGTACGACTGTGGTATAGAATTTTAGTAGGTCTGTCTTGGTTATGGGGAACAGATAATAGCGTCGTCTATTGTTCCGACTTTCTGTGCCAGTACACTTTGTGTGTATTGAACGGGACATTTGGGGTAATTAACTTTATACTGACTGTATAAATTAATTCACACCCCAAGGATATTATGAATAGTACTTATCCCCTTAATCCTGAAATAATTATTGATTTGCGTATATTTAATATTCGTTGTTTTGATTCATTAAATGGTGCGATCTTCTTATATGGGTCTATATTTTCGGTGAGTTAGATTGCGGTATTATTTTTATGGAAAATATTAATTATTAATGAAATCTACGTCCCAAATGATCGGGATTGACGATACCCCCATAAGAATGCTTTTAAGTTTTGGCCAGGCCAAACTCTACTGGTAGATTTGATTATCTAGTGGTCAAATAAGTTAAGCGAAAGGACTTAAGGATTATCAAGATGCCGATTAAATTAAATTATCAATAATTAAGTTTAATCGGTGGGTATCGAAAATCTTAACGTGTGGAGAAATTGTAAGCATTTAATAACATGAGCATAATGCAAGAAGGTCTTGAGATTATAGGTCAGAGTGCAATTATAGTTATTTAGTGGTGTGAACTGTAATTTAGTATTTTATGAAAATTACAGAAATCGCTACGTCTTTCCATAATTACAGAAACCACTGGTAGGTATCTGTGTTCCACTGTAAATCTTACTCATAATTACTCCTGAGATCCTTGCTGTAGCCCTATGTATATGCGGGTAGGCTGAACCAGTTTTATATCATATCATATATCATATATCATATTTTGTCCTTCAATCTGAAAAGATATCTGGGTTCTGCCGGTACGAGTTCTTGATAGTCCGTAACCCACACTACATTCGAGGATCGCATGCGGGAATACGGTAGAAGATCTAATAGGAGCTTCAACTCGGAATCAAATCATAGTTGAAGAATAGATCGACAAAAGGTATTCATCTAAATTAATTTTGGTTGCACGGGTTTTATTTTGATTGTTTTTCATCAAATGTTCTATCTGGAGACAATTTTGGCATTTGTCCATCCTGTTAATTTTTTTATTGAAATCATTCGCAAAAATAATAATCTTGGCAGTATTACCTCAACCACTAACATCTTTTTTGATTCGTACCTTAACCCCTAAACTTATATTTTCTCTGGTTAATTGTTTTAAAAATTACTAGAATTTTTTTATTTTTCTCGATTTTTCTAAAAAACTAAGTAGCGACTCCATTTTCTAATTAAAAGATTTTATAAAAAATTTTAGTTTTCAAGGTGTTAAAAAGTTTTCTGTCACGCCCCAAACTCCGGGCCACGTGAAACATCCAAAAACAACCAACAACAACACCAGCCTGAGAATACACTCTCAAAATAAACATACATGCATTGTATATAAACGCCAAACTGCAACATTACACGGCTCCAACGCCCGAAAAACATGTTATAGGATACATGTAAAAAGCTAACAAAAAGGAAGACTACAGCTCTTCCACCTCTCCCGCATCTCTTGATCAACCTACGTGACTAGGACCTGAAGAAAAGCAAATCCCACACCGTAAGCTAAAGCTCTGCAGATTCTAAGCAACACATACAGTATACGCTAAATATGCTCCATAAACGAAGTACAGTTTTGACTCTTTTTCAAGCCAATAAAATAATTTGAAAATCGTTTTAGATCACGACTCAATAGAGCCAGAAAACTATTTTCACATGCAAGGGAAAGCGATGATAGAAACCATTTTTTGACTCATTAGAGCCTTGAAAACGATTCCAGTATTACGACTCCCGTATACCGTTAATACAGTATTTTGACTCCCGTAGGCCGATAATACAGTTTTTAAGAAAATTGGTCTATCCGTCCCAATATGCAATACATACAATCCATGAATCTTCTCAAACTTTTACTGAAGGACCGCAGCCCCCATCTATGCAACGCACACAACCCGTGCAACCCACACCACGCACGCAACCCATGCAACACATCTTCACGGACTTTCACCGTAGGACCACAGCCCCCGAATACACACATTGGCTTTCGCAGCCTACCTCATACACCCGCACACGCACACGTGTATCATCAACCAGGACTTACATCTACTGGATCACAGATTCACTTAAGCCATTTCATACACATATGCAAACATAAACCAGGATTTAAAGTATATAACCATGTATCAATATGACGTTCCACAAACCACGTCACATGCCTATAAAACTCTAGGTTTTAAAGCATAAATCATGTTACACATAACGATATCACCTTATGTAATTCACTTACATAATCCGTACATAAATAAATAATTATAAATGCACATAATCATGTATAACAATACATCACGACGCCATCTGTCAAACTGACATCCACTCACAGGGACAACCAACAACCATAAAACCGCGCCTAACTCAAAGGCCAACATCAACCCCTCGAATCACGAGGTTACAAACACCACCTTTCTCCTCAGAAGGATCAAGAGCTCAAACACACCATATACCCAACCACGACACACTCAACCGTGCCACAACACCTAGAACTAACCACGCACGTCACACCCGAGGATGGAACCACACACACCCGAGGCCATGACACGACCCCCGTAATCACCACACAACTAACCAAACCCCAAAAGGGATCTAAAGGTATTTGAATTGACTAATTTCTATAAATTAATTAACTGAATACCAAAAAATACCAATCGGAAACCAAAACCCAACCACAGAACCATCATCACACTACCCAGATGTTCATTCGATTGGCCCAAGCCCCCAATCGACTAAAAAACACACTGAAAAATCACAAAACACCCAAACACACGGTTCAGTCGACTGACCCCAAGAGTTCAGTCGACTGAACCCCAAGAACTATGATCCAGTCGACTGAACCTATGAGTTCAATCGACTGAACCCACCCAGAAACTGATTCTAAGCTACGGGTTCAACCACTAAACCCTCGAATCAAAGCCTCCAAACTCCCGTTCAACACCCTCGGACATCCACACATCTAGTCTTAACACCAAGACCACCACAAAAACACCCGGCACCCAATTCCATCCACGAAATCGCCGAAAAATAAGTTTTAATCCCAAAACCCAATTTTGAAACAAACGCAGATCTACAGTAATTTACCCATTAAAAACACCCATGTTTACCCATATCACCCTTATACAGCAGTAGGGTCTAGAATCCTACCTCGGTGAGTTCAAAACTCGATACCTCGAACCACGTGCAAAATCGAGCTTCGCCAGAATTGAAATATGACCGGATGGTTGCATAGCCCACCGTGCCAAAAGTAAGGATTCGTTGTTAGATCATTAAAAATCAAGCCCCCGGCTCCCGAGAACTTAGAGAGAAGGCAGAGAGAAAACGAAAAACTTACTGGAGAAGTTTTGAAAAATATCTTTATGAAAATATCTAACTCCATATATTTATAGGCTTCCAAAATATCTTTTTTTTTGAATTTTTGAAATTTGCGTCATAACATCCCATGGCCCCCAGAACCTTCCCCACATGCATCTCTACCCTCAAACTTGCATCAAAAGAATATAAAACATGCTACAACGAAAACACATAACGTGCGTCGAAAAATGCCGAAAAAAAAATGGGTCAGGGTCTCACATTTTCCAAATGACTCTTGAATCCCCTATTTTTTAAGAAAATCCAAAATCCTTGTGCCACAATAGTCTAGTACCATTTGGGTACACGAACTCAGATTTCTAGTCAGATAAGGACTCCCAAAAGTCTACCTTCGGATATGTGGTTGCCTTGGGAGGTGGAGCCATAAGTTAGAGGAGTATCAAGCAGTACTGCATTATTGATTCCACAATAGAGGCTGAGTACGTTGTAGCTTTTGAAGCAGCCAAGGAGGCCATTTGGCTTAGAAATTTCCTATTGAATATGGATGTGGTGCCTTCAGTACAGTAGCTATTACACTTAGTTGTGATAATAGAGAAGCGGTTTCCAACTCGAAGAAACCAAGAGCCCAAAAGAAAGAAAAGCACACCGAGCGTAAATATCGCATGATACGAGAGATCGTATAGAGAGGTGCTGTAACTGTGACCAAGATTGCACCAGCAGCAGACAATCTTGCAGTTCCTTTTACAAAGACCTTACTAGTTAAGATTTTTAACAATCATGCAGAGGGCATGGGAGTCAGATGTATGACAGTGTGATTTTGAATATAAGTGGGAGATTGTCAAGGTTGTATACTAAAAATCATGTTTTAGGTTTTGTTATTTAATTTTATTTATTAATAAAATTATTTTTTTTAATTTTAGGAGGATCTTTATGAGAAAATGTATGCATTTTTATTATTTACTTATTGATTATGTATGAGTGTTTTTTATTCTACATAGTATGTAATCTGGCGTGTAGAATTAGGCTTAAACACAGAAAACCAGATTATTGATTTTTGTAGAATATAAATTTTTGGTTCACTATGTTAGATAGAATTGAACACACCATCGAAAGGACTGTAACACAGTATTTTAGTAAATTTGTCTTGATTATGGAGAACAGTAATTGTGTCAACAATTGTTCTAACTCATTGTGCTAGTATATTTTATGTGTATTGAACGTGACCGCGTTGGGGTTATAATAACCTAAACTCAAGATACATAAAAAAAAAAGAACATCTTAAAAGAAACAAAATCTCGAACCTAAGTTTGGTAAGAGGAATTTGGCCCGACCGTTTAACCTTTTCGAGCCCGAGACCCGGGAAAGAGGGGGAACCACACAAGCATATATTAAAATCCTAATGTTGAGGATAAGATTTCAAAGTTATAAGTCCAAGTCATTTAAGACAAGAGTTATGCTCAAAAAGTCAAAAAACGAACCAATGTGAAAATACCCGAATTTTCTCTTACAATTAAATAAAAAAAATTATTTTGATATATATATATATATAATTATATATATACACTCAAGTGGCTAAACTAGGAGAATGTGCCAAAACTTGGTGAGCAAGTTTCACAAACTCAAGTTAAGTTTAAAGTAACAAATGTTAGTTAACCCAAAGTTAAGGAAACTTCCTATTTGACTTTTGGCTATACAAAGAGATCCAACCCACCTTTTTTCTTCATAATTTCGTGCATATATATATATAGAGAGAGAGAGAGAAGAAGAAGAAGAAAGAAAAGGAAGAAGAAAGGAGGAAGAAGAAGAAACTTGAAGATGGGTGTTTGAAAAGATAAGTCCATGGTTTTCAACATTAAGAAGTAATCCTCAACAAGGTAAGAGGGACTCTAGTACTTTTAATTTTACATAAATCAAACATCTCTCCCACCATCCTCAAACACAAATCTAAGATCAAGAATCAAAACTCAAAAATAAAGGCGTCATGGTTGGATTTTTTGGGACTGTTCTGTTTGAATGTTGAAGTTGTGAGTTGGTGTGGGTTTCTCCATGGGTTCTATGACTTATATATGCTCTAGAATATTAATATATTGAAGTACAATACATGTATACAAAGAAAATGGGTCAAAAATTACACACTTGACACTAAGAGGCTAGAATCAAAATAGGCCTGAGTTTTGGGAGTTTTGAGCTTTCTACCCTGATCTTTGGAAGATCATAACTCACTGTAGAAAAATAATATAAGTGTGTTACTTATATCAAAACCTAGGTTTCTGTGTTATATTTCATCCAAAATTGGTTCTAACTCATTTGAGTAAATAGAACTCGAGATATTGCAATTCTATCAAAGTGTGTCGATTTAAGGCCAGTCAACATTGCAGACCTAAAAACTCTAGTTTAAAATGAGATTCGAGTTTTGTCCAGAACACAAATGTTGTAGAAAACATGTGTATCTAGATACCTACCAAATATAAGCAAAAAATAATGAGTTTTGATAGGTCAAAACCCCTTTGAAACTCTATATTGTGTTTCAGCCCTCAAGGGACACTTCTGTCATATATTTTTGTGTAGCGAAAATCCCCTATTTTTAGTGATCTATTCCAAACGTGGTCTACATGAACTTTGTAGATACCATTTTGAAGTACTGTCTACCGAAAAATCATTCCTTAAAGCCTTGGGATTATTCCCAAAAACTATTTCAAACTCTTTGTCCAAAATTGGCTCTTTTGAGTTTTGGCGGCTAACAGAACCTATTTTCTAAAATGGACAAAACGTCTAACTTGTTCCACACAACAGCTCTTATCTCTAAACATGAAACCTGTAGGGGATTTGTTGAACTAAAATATACTAAAAATTGGACTCATTTGGACTTGATGTGATACTCCAAAACTGAGACCAACAAAAGCATGCTTTTGGTAAAATCTTGAGAAAAGTGCTAACCGTTTTCTCTTAGGATGTTTTGTTCACCATTTTGTCTTAGGTTTTGGCATTAGTGTTAAATATGAAAGTTGTAGAAAATATTTTTGTCTAATTGGTGTTTAAAAATCATAACTTGATTCATAGTCTAAGTGCCTCAAGATGCTGCGGTAGTTTAAATTTAATGATTTGAAAGTGAGTAATAAATGGTTAAGTAAAATCTTCAAACAAGTGAAGGATTGAGCAAGCGCATAGTACCCCTTAAACCTAAAAAGAAAGTAACCATGGTTCCAAAAATCAAGAAAATATTCCATGGTCGGAATTATTTTAGTTTCACAAGCTAAAGAGGGAGGATGCCGTGTAAACAGTAGAGTCTTGTTTTGCTTGTTAGGCACGGAGGTTGTAGAACCCGGGGGTCCTACTTAGCTTGCGAGGAGAGGCTCAGTTCATACGTCTATAATACAAGGTGAGAGTTCTTAACTATTATCTTGAACTTGAGTTTATGTAAATGATGCTTAAAAATGTTTTAAAGCGCATGCTTTGAAGTATGACTAGCTTAACGATCGCATGAACATGTTGTTTTAAAAGCCATGATATTTTTAATTCAAGTATGCTATCCATGATATTCTGAGCTAGCATGATGTTACTATGAAAGTATGGTTAATGTTGTGTGATTTTTCCAAAGTGTCAAGTTACAAGGGTTTTCAGCCATTTATATCCCGTTAAGGGAGGTTACCCAACTATGGATTTTTCATTTGTCCCTATAGGGGAGGTTTTCCGTTGAGCAGGGTTTTTTGTCTTTAAGGATTTTAGGTTGAGTCCCAGGTTATAGCACATACCACTCATGCTTGGTGGAGAGTGGTCCTCATTCTATCACGTGGCTATCTGTGCATTGAGAATTGAGGTTACGGTACCGTCGAAACTCTCGGTCGTGAGGTTGACGACTACTTAGACATTGTTGGGGTTTGAGTCTAGATTTGAGAAAGTGATCATGCAATTTAAATTTATGGCGGTTAAGACAGGACCATATTTCTATTTGCAATACTTAGAAGGTTCTGTATAATCTGTGATATTTTCATGTTGAAGTAAATGCATCAGTTTCTATATTTTCGTGAAAAATGTGATGAACTATTTTTAGAAAGAGTTTTCAGTTATCCTTAACTAAATAACTGTCTTTTCTGTTCACGATAATACTAAGTGCGCTCTCCTGTATCCTCTGTGGTTGTAGATACCAGGAATGACTATGAGTTGGTTCACCAGAAGAATCGTCGAGTAGTTTTGGTTCTGGTGTTGGGAATTTTTTTGGTTTAGTTTTCTTTTTTTTTAGTTTTGGAAAAGCTTCATGTATAACTCCCTAGAGATTTTTGATGATTTAGAAGTAATGTACGCCCTTGAGACGACGAATCCCTAGTGACTCATGTAGACCTCTTTTGATATTAAGATGTTGTGGTTGATTAGAAGTTTTTGTTTGGTCTCTTAATATCGTTATCCATTGTCTTTCTCTTTAACCGTCGGTCTGCGGTGGGATCACATCCCTTGTACAGGTTTGGTGCCTTGCAGGAGCGGGGTGTTCTAGGTTTGGTGCCTTTCAGAGTGTGGTCTGTGGTGTACCGTAGGTTAAGCGTGTCATCTCGCGGTCTGTTGAGAAGAGTTGTTTAGGCCTGGGGTTGTCATACCTTTGCCATTGGGCATCTGACTAACTGGCATTGAGGTCTACTTGGAAAATGCATTCTGCAGACACAGGGTCCTAATTGAAAGTCTAAGTAAGTCATCAAATTGAGGAGTTAACTCGGGAGGGCTTGCTTTCAGTTTGCGAAGTCTAAGAAAGTTATCAAATTTAGGAGATAACTCGGGAGGGGCCTTGTGTTGATCTCGTTTTGTGAAGTCTAAGTGGATTATCATATTAAGGGGGATGAATCTTGTGTCATTAAAACCTTTAGTAGACAGTTTGTTCTTATCCTTATGTCTATTAGTTGGACTCTTGTGTCGAGCCCTAAATCATAGCTTTCCTACGATTTGAAGGAGCATGGAGAGACTCGGACGGAGCGTCATTTAACCTGAACCAGTATAATGAGGCACGACAAGAAGAATCTCCGCAAGTGGGATCGGTGGAACTTGATCCATCCGCTAGGATGCTGGAGGCGATTGTAAGACTGACCAAACAGAACACGAGTTAGATCGCAATGCGAGCTGAGAGGAACAGTAACCCCTTAATCAAACAATTTAAGGATCTGGGTGCAAAGAAGTTCATCGAAACCCTTAGCCTTCCAGAAGTAGAAAATTGATTGAAGGATGTCGTGCGTATTCTTGATAGGTTGGGGGTAGATGCGGATAATAGGTTTAACCTCGTAGCTTTTATATTTAGGGGAGAAACATACCACTGGTGGAAAGCTATGGAATAGTTCTTGACGATGCTGGTGCCAGGAGTTGAACCTCCTGTACCCCAGAGAATCACTTGGGATCATTTTGAGAAAACGCTCGACGTGCAGTACAAGGCCATAAACTATAAGCAGGAGAAGGAGCAAGAATTTATCAACCTGGAACAAGGAAGGTTGATTGTGGCAAAATTTGAGATGAAGTTTATAGAGTTGTCACAATATACAACCTAGCTTATACCTGATGAGGAGACAAGGTGTAGAAGGTTCAAGAATGGATTATGTTTTTGGATTAGAACAAGGATGACGGTTCTCGGGATGAACAACTACGCAAGACCAGTGAACATAGCGCAAGATGAATTGCAATGCGGACCAGAAGGACCGGTAACTCTTTAGTTAAACAATTCAAGAATTTGGGTACCAAGGAGTTTAGGAAAATAGTTAGTTCCGCTGACGTTGAAAATTGCTTGAGCGGTGGAGTGCACATTTTAGACAGACTGAGTTGTTCATGTGGTAAGTTCTTAAGTATCGATTCATATTCGTTTGACATCTAGACTGTGTAACTCATATGGAGTTGGTATTCAATTTTCGTTATGGTATCGGTGTGACTCACGAGGAACTTGCTTTTGAAAACCTTTTGTGATGTGACCCATTAGGGAAAACCTATTTAGATTAGTGCATAAAGATTGCTTATATAGAGAATGAATTTTCTCATGGGAATGTGTGGATGAGAAGTTAAAGAGTGATATAATTTTAGTGTTTCTGGTGGAGTTGCGAAGCAACTTAGTTTGAGTACATTGGAGGAATAAGTGTTTGGATGAGAATAGTGGAAGCGTAAGTGGAACTATACTGGGTATGATTTTTGTAAATTGGTCTTGAGTGAACCGAGTGCCTTGGTAAAATGCGGATAAGATGAAATACTTAAAGTGAAAAAGTGGTTTTTAGTTTGGTTGTGTGGTCAAGAATGTGTCAAGGGATTGAGTGATGATGGTAAGAGATTTTAGAATAAGGAGTTAGTACTTTACGGTTAAAGTATTGTTGGGTGAGTGGTACATATGTGAAGGAAAGATGCAAATATATATTGTGGTATGGCGAGGGTTGTGTTTTGATTTGTATGGGTAAGCATATACCAGTGAAGCATTTAGTCTACATGGTATGTTTAGCCCTAGTGACGCATTTGGTTCAAGTGGCGGTATTAGTCTTGATGGTCGTAAGGCTAGAGTGGTAATTAAAAGTGTGTGTAAGGATTGTGTGTTGAAGATAGAAGATATGGAGATGTTGGTAGATTTGATGCCTTTGGTTATGTCTGAGTTCGATTTGATTCTTAGGATGGACTAGTTGTCATCCTATCATGTGTCGCTAGACTGTGTTAGGAAAAGAGTAATCTTTAGGATAACCGGGCAGGAGGAATTCATTTTCCAAGGGGACAAGAATAGAACACCTATCCGTATCGTGTCGGCTATTAAGGATTCAAAGATGTTGAAGAAGGGTTGCCAGGGGTTTTCGGCACATGAGATCGACGTAGAGATGAAAGAAAAGAAGCTTTCGGAGGTACCGGTGATTTGTGAGTTTCTAGACATTTTTTAGATGATTTACCAGGATTACCCCCAGACCGAGAAGTAGAGTTTACGGTCGATCTCTACCCGAGCACAGCACCCATATCTATTTCTCCTTATAGAATGTCACCTGCTAAGCTGTTAGCGTTGAAAGAACAATTACAGGAGTTATTAGAAAAAAGGACACATTTGACCTAGTGTCTCAGCATGGGGAGCACCTATACTATTCGTGAAAAAAGAGGATGAAACACTGAGGATATGTATCGACTATCGACAATTGAATAGGGTGATCGTTAAGAACAAGTATCCTTTGCCAAGGATAGATGACTTGTTCGACCAGCTGTAAGGAGCTAGAGTGTTCTCAAAGATAGACTTAAGGTCAAGATACCATCAATTGAAAGTGTAGAAGTCAGATATATCCAAATCTACCTTTAGGACTCGTTATGAGCATTATAAATTTCTTATGACGCCTTTTAGGATTAAAGAATGCGTCTATTATGTTTATGGACATGATGGATCTGGTGTTGAGGAGCTTTCTAGACCAATTGGTAATTATGTTCATAAACGACATTTGGATATATTCTCGAAGTGAGGAGGAACATAGGAAACATTTAAAGATTTCTTTGCCAATCCTGAGGAAGCTCTAGTTGTATGCAAAAATTTGAAAAGTGTGAGTTTTAGTTTGATCGAGTGGTGTTGCTGGGTATGTTATATCTGGAGGGGGAATACAAGTGGACCCAATAAATGTGGAAACGGTAGTTAATTAGAAAAGGCCAACTAGCGTGACTATGTACAAAGCTTTTTAGGGTTAGCTGGTTATTACCGGCATTTTATTCGGGACTTTTCCCTGATTGTGAAGCCGTTGACTCGGTTAACTCAGAAGAATGTCAAGTTTGAGTGATCCAATGGATGCGAATGAAGTTTTTTAAGAGTTAAAGTCCAAATTGGTGTTAGCACTTATACTTACCCTTCCGTCAGCCAATGAGGGCTTTGTTATTTTTGGTGATGCGTCACACCAAGGTTTGGGTTGCGTATTGGTGCAACACAAGAAGGTTATCGCCTATGCGTATAGACAATTAAAACCTCATTAGAAGAATTACCCGATCCACGATCTAGAGTTAGCTGCAATTGTCTTCACGCTCAAGATATGGAGATAATATTTGTATGGCGTCCCTTGTGAGATCTTTACGGATCATCAGAGTTTGAAATATATTTTCACCCAGAAAGAGCTGAACTTGAGGTAAGGGAGATGGATGGAGTTAATTAAGAATTTTGGCTGCACGATTCACTATCATCCGGGGAAGGCTAACGTCGTAGCGAATGTCCTAAGTTAAAAATCATTGGGGGGAAAATAGCGCATCTATGAGTAGTACAAGCTGGTACATTTTCTGAAATGCGAACGTTTAGAACCCATCTTTCCATAAGAAAGAATGGAGGCCTATTAGAAACTATGAGCGTAAAACAAACTTTTTTTAGATCAAATTCGAGCAGCACAATTGGCGGATAATCAAGTGCTCAAGATAAGGGTAAAAACAGCGGCTAAAGGAAAGACATAATTTAAAATTTGAAATGATGTGTTGTGGTTTGATCATAGATAGTATGTGCCCAATAATGGGGAGTTGAGGAGGCAAGTCTTAGACAAAGCGTAAAACTCAACATACACCATGCATTTGGAAAGTACGAAGTCGTATAGAGACTTAAAGGAAATATATTGGTGAAGTGGGATAAAGAAGGACGTAGAGAATTTCGTGACAAAATGTTTAGTATGCTAACAAGTTAAGATTGAATGCCAGAAGTCGATAGGATTATTACAAACGTTACCAGTACCCGAGTGGAGGTGGGAACATAATACCATGGATTTCGTAATTGGACTCCCTCGAACACCCAAGGGGAATGATGCTATTTGGATAATTGTGGACAGGTTGACGAAGTCAGCTCACTACCTCCCAATAAAGATGACGTATTCTGTGGATCAATTTGTACAGCTTCACATCGATGAGATCGTTAGGCTACACGAAGTACCAATATCTATAGTATCGGACAGAAACCCACGTTTTACGTCCTGGTTTTGGCCAAGCTATCAAGAAGCATTGGGGACTACTTTAAAGTTTAGCATGGCTTTCCATCTACAGACTGACGGTTAATCAGAGAGAACAATTTAGATCTTAGAAGATATGCTTAAAGCATACGTTCTAGACTTTGCTGGAAGTTGAGAGGAACATTTATTGATGATCGAGTTCGCATATAACAATAGTTTTCAGTCAATTATAGGGATGGCCCCTTACGAGGCGTTGTACGGTAAGAAATGTTGAAACCTAATTTGTTGGAAAGAAGTCGGAGAGAGAAAGTTATTTGGACCCGAGATAGTTCAAATTACCACTGATAAGATTAAGTTGATCTGAGAGAGATTGAAGCAATCGCCAGACAAGCAGAAGAGTTTTTCCCTGTGAGGGTGTGTGTAAGTTCGACAAAGGCATTGTGCAAAGCCCGGTAAGGGTGAGGGTTAGTCTTCAAAGGCGTTGTAGCTCCTTTTAAGGGTATGTGTTAGCCTTTAATGGCAATTTGCATTGTTGCATAGAGTCGTGTGTTAGAAACTATTAGTTTGAACTGTGGCTTCGGCTTTAAAGCCTTACCATGAGAAATATCCATGTCTCTTTGAGCAAGGTATGTAAATTTTGGGGACAAAATTTCTTAAAGGAGGGTAGATTATAATAACCTGAACTCGAGATAGGAATAACAAGAAAAAGAACATCTCAAAAGAAATGAAATCTCGAACCAAAGTTCGATAAGAAGAATTGGCCCGACCGTTACCTTTTCGAGCCTGAGACCCAGGAAAGAGGGGGAACCACACAAGCATATATTAAAATCCTAATGTTGAGGATAAGAATTCAAAGTTACAAGTTTAAGTCGTTTAAGATAAGAGTTACGCTCGAAAAGTCAAGAAACGAACCAATGTGAAAATATCAAAATTTTCTCCGACAATGAAATAAAAAAATTTATTTTGATATATATATATATATAATTATATATATACACTCAAGGGACTAACCTAGGAGAATGTGCCAAAACGTGGTGAGCAAGTTTCACATACTCAAGTTAAGTTTAAAGTAACAAAGGTTAGTTAACCCATGGTTAAGAAAACTTTCTAGGAAGCTTTCTATTTGACTTTTGGCTATAAAAAGACCTAAACCACCCTTTTCCTTCATAATTTCGTGCATATAGAGAGGGAGAGAGAGAAAGAAGAAGAAAGAAAAGGAACAAGAAAGGAGGAAGAAGAAGAAGCTTGAAGATGGGAGCTTTAAAAGCTAAGTCCACGGTTTTCATCATCAAGAAGTAATCCTCAACAAGGTAAGAAAGACTCTAATACTTCTAATTTTACATAAATCAAACATCTCTCCCACTATCCTCAAACACAAAGCTAAGATCAAGAATCAAAACTCAAAAATAAAGGGGTTGTGGTTGGATTTTTTGGGACTGTTCGGTCTGAATGTTGAAGTTGTAAGTTGGTGTGGGTTTCTTCATGGGTTCCATGACTTCTATAAGCTCTGGAATATTAATATATTGAAGTACAATACATGTATACAGAGAAAATGGGTCAAAAAATTACACACTTGACAATAAGAGGCTAGAATCAAAATAGGCCTGAGTTTTGAGCTTTCTGCCCTAATCTTTGGAAAATCATAACTAAATGCAGACAAATGCTATAAGATTGTTCCTTATATCCAAACCTAGGGTTTTGTGTTATCTTGCATTCAAAATTGGTTTACACTCATTTGAGTAAATAAAACTCGATATATTGCAATTCTACCAAAGTGTGTCGGTTTCAGACCAGTCAACAATGCAGACCTAAAAACCCTAGTTTAAGATGAGTTCCGAGTTTTGGCAAAAAAATGAAAGCTGTAGAAAACATGTGTATCTAGCTACGAACCAAATGGGAGCACAAAATAAAGCATTTTTATAGGTCCAAACCCATTTGAAACTCTTTTTTGTGTTTTATCCCTCAAGTGACACTTCTGTCACATATTTTGGTGAAGCCCAAATCCCCTATTTTTAGGAATCTATTCCAAAGGTGATCTACATAAACTTTGTAGATCACATATTGAAGTACTGTACGCCCAAATATCAGACCTTAAAGCCTTGGGATGATTCCCAAAATCGTTTCCAACCATTTGTCCAAAACTGGCTCTTTTGAGTTTTGGCGGCTGACAGAATCTATTTTCTAAAATGGTCAAAAAGTCTAACTTGTTCCAAACAACTACTCTTAGATCTAAACATGAAACTTGTAGGGGACTTGTTGAACTAGTAGAAGCATATTTTTGGTGACATCTTGAGAAAAATGTTGAACCGTTTTTGCTTAGGATGTTTTGTTCACGCTTTTGCCTTATTTTGGGCCGTGGTGTTAAATATGAAAGTTGTAAAAAATATTTTTATCGGAATGGTGTTTAAAATCATAACTTGATTCCAAGTCAAAGTACCTCAAGATGCTGCGGTAGTTTAAAATTTAATGATTTGAAAGTGAGTAATAAATGGTTAAGTAATATCTTTAAACAAGTGAATGATTGGGTAAGTGCATAGTGCCCCTTAAACCTAAAAAGAAAGTAACCCTGGTCCCAAAAATTAAGAAAATATTCCATGGTCGGAATCATTTTAGTTTCACATGCCAAAGGGGGAGGATTCCGTATTAACGGTAGAGTCGTGTTTTTCTTGTTAGGCACGAAGTTTGTTAAACCCGGGGGTCCTACTTAGCTTGCTGTGGGAGGCTCAGTTCATACACATATAATACAAGGTGAGAGTGATTTGCTATTATCTTGAACTTGAGTTTATGTAAATGATGCTTAAAAATGCTTTGAAGTGCATGTTTTGAACTATAACTAGCTTGACGATCGCATAAACCTGTTGTTTTAAAAGCCATGATATTTTTAATTCAAGTGTGCTATCCATGATATTCTGAGCTAGCATGAGGTTATTATGAAAGTATAGTTAATGTTGTGTGGTTGTTCCAAAGTGCCAAGTTACAAGAATTTTCGGCCCTTTATATCTTGTTATGGGAGGTTATCCAACTATGGGTTTTTCATTTGTCCCTATAGGGGAGATTTTCCGTTAAGCGGGGTTTTTTTCCTTTAAGGCTTTTAGGCTAAGTCCCAGGTTATAGCATATACCACTCGTGCTTGGTGGAGAGTGGCCCTCATTCCATTACATAGCTATCTGTGCATTGAGAATTGAGGTTACGGTACCGTCGGAACTCCCGGTCATGAGGTTGACGACTACTTGGACATTGTTGGGATTTGAGCCTAAATTTGAGAAAGTGATCATGCATTTTAAATTTGTGGCTGTTAAGCCAGGACCATATTTCTGTTTGCAATACTTACAAGGTTCTGTATAATCTGTGATATTTTCATGTTCAAGCAAATGCATCAGTTTCTATATTTTGGTGAAAAATGTGATGACCTATTTTTAAAAATAGTTTTCAATTATCCTTAACTAAGTAACAGTCTTTTCTATTTATGATAATGCTAAGTGCGCTCTCATGTAACCTATGTGCTTGCAGATACCGGGAACGACTAAGAGTAGGTTCACCACAGGTATCGTCGAGTAATTTTGGTTCTTGTTTGGGAATTGTCTTGGTTCAGCTTTCTTTTTTTAGTTTTGGCAAAGTTTCATGTCTAAGACCCTGGAGGTTTTTGATGTTTTAGAAGTAATGTATGCCTTTGGGATGGAGAATCTCTAGTGACTCATGTGTACCTCTTTTGACATTAAGGTGTTGTGGTTGCTTAGAAGTTTTTGTATGGTCTCTTAATATCTTTATCCTTTGTCTTTCTCTTTAGCTGCCGGTCTGCGGTGGGATCACATCCCTTGTACAGGTTTGGTGCCTTGAGGGAGCGAGGTGTTACAGGGGTAATTAATTTTATACTGACTATATAAATTAATTTACACCCCAAGGTTATTGTGGATCTTATACTCTTAATTTTAAAATAATTATTGTACAAGTATATAATTAATGTTTATTATTTTGATTTATTAAAAGGTATGATCTTTTGCGGGTCAATAATTTTGGTGAGTTGGATAACTGCCTTAATTATATGATGGATATTAATTATTAGCGGAATCTACGTCTAGTGATCGGAATTGTTGATACTCCATTAAGAAAACTTATAAGTTTTGATCGTGCCAAACTCTATAGGTGAATTTTGTAATTCGGTATGTCAAATAAGCTAAGCAGAAGGTCTTAAAATCTTTTCAAAGATACTGATTAAATAAAAATATATGTATTTTAATTTAATCGTTGAGTATTTATAATATTAACTTGGAAGAGAATAAATAAATATCTAATAACAAGAGCTTGAATAATTTGATTTTGAGAATAAAGCTGAGAGTGCAATTATACTTCTTTAATTGAATGAATTATAATTTAGGTATTTATGAAATTACTTTTGGATTCAGGTAATGTAAGGACCCACTTTTTAGAAGTGTTATTAGCAACGGTAGTATGCCAACTAGGATCGCCAAAAATCACTCAACTCAAAGAATTATCCAATTAACAAAAAAATTTAAAAAATTTAATAATAAATAAATAAAATGAAATAAATAATGAAAGTGATAGAAACTAAAACATTTACAATAGTAATAGCATAGCGTATTAAATCACAAAAATGCAAATTAAAATAATATCATACACCCTCATTCACTTACACAATCTCCAACACTTATATATATAAGTATATATATGGGGGAATCACTACAACAATAACACAATAAAATAATCAAA
>JAOTRH010340897.1:0-36835 GCA_034768845.1 Heliamphora exappendiculata
ATTCTTCGGCCAATAAGCAGTAATCATGTAAGCAGTTCATTTTCCGCTTCTCACTTTACTAGATAGTGAAAAAAATTTACTGTTGTTTTTTGTTTCTATTTTTACAAAATACAGAAAATTTAATTATTTATTTAAAAAAAATTATAAAAGCAATTCACGTTTTAAAGACACTAAAAAAATTATTTTTCTTTTTTGTTAGTAAGAAAAATAATATTTATTAATAATTCAAGACATCTCGATTTTTAGTGTCTTTAAAACGTTTATAATTTTTTTTAAATAAATTATAAAAGCAAAATAATTTATTAATAAATAAATTATTTTGCAATTCAGGTTCATAATTATACCCTCAGAATACAAGTTCATAATTATTTTTGGTTAGCATAACTATATAGCGATATAGAAATATGGCAATATAACATGCCGTTGGATGCCCATTGTACTATTGTAGCGTAGGCTTTGCGTCTAACTCCAATCACATATGCAAGATTCGATATTATTAGGGATGGCAATTATATTCGTATTTGTTCTGTTTTTTTTTTTTTTAATTTATACGAATTTTTTTTGCACCCATTAGGTAACGGCAATTATATCCATACTCGCTCCACCCCGTTTCTCCCTCTCTGTTTTATGCGGATTTCTCCCGCACCTGTTAGGTAACGAGTAGGGGCAGTATTTGCAATTCCTGTCCTATTTTCTCATGTCTTGTTTTCGATTAAATAAATTAAATATATTTAATATATAAATATGTATATAAATTTTATTTTTTAATAATAAAATATAACTAAAATATATAAATATTATACTTATTTTTATTTTTTTACTTGTATTTCTTATTTTTCTTTATTTTTAATTATAATCATTGATCAATATTATTATTTTAATATCTTATCATGTCATTATTATTAGTATTAATTTTTTTAAAATAAAAAATATATTTTTCGTTACGCCTCCGCCCCTGCCATTTTTCCGACTATTTTTTCCTTACTCCGCCTCGCTAATAAACGGGGTGAGAATAGAAGAACATACTTCCGCCCCAAACCCGTCCCGTTACCATCCCTATTGATGACATAGCAATAACATATAATACGTTGACATCAACTTTATACAATAAACAAAACATAAACTTATACTAAATTAAAAGTGGTATAAAAAATAATAAAATATATTTTCACTCCAAATAATGTATTGCATTGGATAAATTTTTTATTGAATTCATTCAAAACATGAGATAAAAAAAATATGATATATTTTCAATCCTCTCCTACGATGACATGATTGGAATGGATTACATAAGTATATCCAATCCAGTCTTACTCTTATCAGAACCTCAAACATATCAAAGGCTGCTTCTAAATTCACCAATAAACATTCTCTCTACACCCAGTTTTTGTTCAGGCACAAAGCTCTTTTTTTTTTCTTTTCATTTTTCCCCATTCTAAGGTACAAGAAGCTCCATAAGATATATGTCTTCAGATTACACACAATTTTACCACCTTATCCCAACACAAATGCTTTTTATTACCTATCAACATGATGTTTTTTATTACCCATCAACTCGATTGTACTTCTTCAATATAACTAGTTTGATCATCATAAAAGCTCTTCTACTATTAACTCAATGATAACTTATATACCATACTGGGTGGGGGTCCCTTAGCACTCACCATGAGAGATACACCCTATCAATTCAAACAAGTTTTCTCTATCAAGCTATATATATATATATGGCAACAATACTACGTACAATGCATAAAACAGTGCATGTTTCACCGCATACATATGTGTCACCACAAAAAGCACTATATTGTGGATCATGCTTATTCTGTTTATCAATACAATACTGCTACATACTCATGCAATGATTCATTCATTGTTTTATGCATTGTAAATATAATATGGATATGGAGCAACTCATTTAATGATAACCAAGAGGAGCAGGTGCCTCCTTCAATTCCTTCCCCTGGTAATGAATGTCCTGCAAGGCAAGGGGACTATCATATGCCAAAACAAAATCTAATAATAATAATAATAATAACTTGAAAAAAGTTCAATGAAATGGAAATCATATGATATAACAACATAGAAGAAATACTATGGCATATTTAGAAAAAGACAATTCATCGAAATAGGGCAAGAAAAAGAGAAAAAAAGGTGCCTGTTTTGACTCTTTGGAGATATTCGATGTAATGCATCTTGATATTGAGTCTTAACAATAAACAACGAAAAATGCAAGGAGCACACATCTGGACAAACCCCTTTACATGGAGTGGGTCCAACAATTGTGTAAGACCAACCCCGTATGAGATGGGTGTGTCCGAATCTGTGTTCGGTGTCTGTACATGTAACAGTACTCATAAACAACAGACATTGACTAATATGGTTCTGATCTTCTTGGAAAGGATCTTTGTCTTGGTTTTGATATCCTCCATTCTCTACAAAAAGTTGTTTGATCTCCTAAGGGTATGGCCGGTTTCATCCCGAAACTGGGATATAGGTTAGCTTGAGGAGATGAAATAAAGGATGGAAGCCAAACATCATTCTATCGTCAAACCCCTTTAGTCAGCTGATCCGTTATTCATCACCAAGCCTCTGATGGATTTGTTGAAATCTCTTTTCCCGGGGAGCAAAATGATTCCAGTTCACAAATTTTTACCACAAAAACTAATATGTATGAGCCTATGTATGAAGCAACTCTTCATGAGGAAAGTAGTCCAATCCTAACTCTCATCCACTATTTCATCTTCTCATGCCAACCTATACCAGTTTCAGGTTGAAACCAGCCATGTCCATTTTGAGGCCCATGATTGTGATGCCTATCTTGATGATGATGATGATGAGATAGATTTCCCACCCTTTGCTAGTCCTAGTTCTAGTCCACAATTGGGAAATTAGTATAATTCCAAGTCCTCTTTCCCATTCTTAATTCTGTAAACTTGTGTAAATAAAAATAGTGAAAAAATGTGAGAATAAATGGAACTACACTAGTTGGACCCATGCTCATAGAACTAAGGACACAAAGAAGATTGGATATAAATGACAGGTTGGTCAAAATTATTTTTGACAGAATAAGAAAAACACAATGATGAGGAAGAAAAAGCATGATGTGGAGTCGACATAAAGCAAGGAAAGGATAAAGTCCAATGGTACTTACAGACGCAAAATGGTTGACATCTCGATGGTGAGCTTCATCAGCACGAATGACAGTTATAACATCCTTCAGAGTTGCATCTTTTGGCAGTCTCCAATAGTCAATCGCAATAGCGGGAGCAGGTACATTTTCAATTTTGCCCGCGTTGATATCATCTAGATAATAGGTATATGAATGTATGGCTTCCTCCTCCAGGTATCCAACAATTCTATGTGCCATTTTGGGAGAGAGCAGATAAAGCACAAAGAAGATATTGAAAAAGCCCCCTTGCACGGTGAGAACTATTAGCCTCTCATACCATTTGGGCTTCACAAGCTCGACCATGGTCATCAGGTGCATTCTCTCGTTTTCAGCTTCTTCAAGCAGCGCTTTAATCCAACCACCACTGTGCTCAAATTTGCGCAGAGACCTTAGGTGTAGCAGCATTCCTCCCACCATACCAGGCACAGCTGCTACAGTTTCCAGCATCATTGCACGACAACCATACCGTCTCTGCAAGTAAGTCGAAGGAATTCTTATTCATTAAAAACAACTCATAGCTAGCTTTATTTTTTTTTTTTATTTCTTTAACAAAAAGAATAATTGGTAGCTACTAGCTAGCATAATCTATTGAGATAATCCATGAGCTATGTTACATAGAACTCTTCTAAATGTATAAAATATCTGTGTCGAGCACTCGACACTAGAATAAGATATGAGATATATGTCCGACATTTTTACTTGGACATACCTAGAAAGCATATTTATAATTCGAGTTCACTATAAAACTATACATAAACTCTAATATTATGCATGAATATTAAATGGAACCTTGTAAACATGATTTATCAAAAAAAATAAAATAAATATATTAGTATAAATATTCTACAATGTTTCACTGTCCTTGATATGAAAATTAGAAAAAACCGACGATTAAACAAATACCCACACCCGAGTCAACGTAACATAATCTACAAATAACCTTGCCATAGTTCCCATGAAATGCCGAAAAGAAAACATAAAGAAGAATAATGATGCCTCCAAGAAATGAATATCCGAGCAAATGAAGACTGATTCGTAGAGGAAGAAGTTAATAAAGACCTATAACTATAGATTCCATATATAAGATAATTTCTCATCTCTAGGGCATCCAAGGTCAAGGAGACATATCATCAATATCTTTGCCCCCATCTATGTTCATTAGAAAATGAAAATCCTCATGACACAGACAAAATAGGAACAAGGATCACAAACTGCAACCAGTCAAATATTCACAATTCCCACCCACGTAAAATATTTATAATCTTATTCTCTACCTTTTTGCTGGTAAACCGACATGTTTCCTCATTTTATTCGAATCCCACTATAAAAGAAAAAATAAACATGAGGTATAGTATAATCTGTTACCTGTTCCTCTTCTGTGACAGATTCATCTCAAATTTTACTCCACACTGCCTAACAGGTTTACTCCATTGACTTGCTTCATCCCATAGTTCCAAGCCCCAAAGTTTAATTATAATTTGTACTCGGAGGTTAAAAAGGAAGAAGAAAAGAAGAGGAAAATGTTGAGTTTTACATTTCTACACTTTCTTTTTTTATAATTAACATTCTAGCTGGTGCATTGTAAAAGACGAAGTAGAATCTAATAGCTCACTAGCTCTCTGGCTACAATACCAGATGCCATTTCAGATTATATGGTAGTGTACATGTGACCTCAAAACACAAACTTTGAGCAAGGAAATTACCCAAGTCTGCCCTCTTCTAAATGATTTATTATAATTTGTCAACATAGAAGTTTGTTGACATGAGAAGAAGATAAAAATATAACCCACCTGAAAAAATATATCTGTTGGAATTCTGAGGATCTTCACAGTCCTGTAAGCAACTTTATCCAGAAACGTTTTTGGTACATGGTGCTTGTGAAGATCTACTGACACGTCTGATCGGTAAGTATCCCATGGCTGCAAAAAAGAAAATAAAAATTTGAGCATACACAACAAAACCAAATATAAGCGCATTAAGCTTTATCAAGTAACTTTACAGGAAATAGGCAGAAGCAAAAACACACAAAAAGATGTTTCCAGGTAATAGTTTAGCTATAGATGTCCATATTAGACATTTAACCCTTTCAATGAAACATAATTCTGCATATCCATTTCAGAGTTTGTGAACAACCCAGCAAAATGAGAATCTCAAAAGTTGTAGCACAAAATCCAACTAATAAGCAGTTCACCTTTAGAGGCATCTTAGGGCAAAGCAAGGCAGTTGGTCAATCTCCCAATAAAATTTTCTTAAATAGATAGGTGATAGATGGGTTCACATAGCACGAACAAGATGCATATTCGGCTAATCAACAAGCAATGACATCCAACATTCATAAAGCCAAACTACTACAGGAAACTCTACTTTCCTACTGGAGTCTGGACATTTCTTCAACCGTAATTGGCTTTGGATTGCTATTATGGGCTCATCCTATGCCATAATGGATTTAGAAATGAAAAAAGAGATTAATTGGCAATAAGGCTGAATTGTGGAAGACTGTTACTGTAAAAATGAACTTTTAAGTCCTAATACACAAATTTATCAGCTTTGAACAATACTGTGCACTTCTAACCTGAAGTATTATACGTTTGCCTTCAGAAATCAGCAAACTAAGTCAAGACAGTTCAAGTGTTACCTTAAGTTAAAACCCAACAGAGTTAACATGGATGAATTGTTAAACAATAACCATAGCTTAAATTTCCAAATTAAATTGAATTAGCATTACAACACATCAAGCCAAAAAACTATTAGTACAAAACAAAAGACACAATAGCATTACAAGATGTCAAGCCAAATATATACATGTATATACACACGTCTTATTAAACGAAATGACATTCAAACTACTAGCAAGGGAGATATTTGTTCCAAACTGTTACATGACAAAGAGAGAGAATATTTAACATATAGATCTCAGGTTGCTTGAGCAACCGAGCACCTTCAATTTCTCAGGACTTCCCCGTCGATACATTTCTACAATCAAATCCTCAAAGCTGTGTTTAAGAAGCACAAGACAACTGAATACTTGATAGCGTTCATATCATTGGCACAATTTCACACTTTTAGCTGCTTATTGTTGCTTAAGGATGAAGAATGTTACCACAAGATACCAAAATTGAAAAGCAACCAAAAGTACCTGCCGAAATCCTTGTGCAACAGAAACGATGTTGAAGTTATTCAACCAGTTAGCACCAGGTGGTAAGCTTCAGTCAAATTCAAATACCGATCATGTAGCTCAATCCGAAACTGAATTGGTCAGAAAGGGTTAAGTTATGACTTATGAGTCAGGATTTTATATAGGAGGACAAAAGCTACGTAAGGTCTGGCATTCTCTGCACATCAACGATTAACTTGAGGAAAACCAGAGAACTTCAACCAGCTAATCAGAATATGAGAAATTTAGGGATGCAGAAGAAATCAATTCAGGTCAGTTTTGGTCTATGTTACCTGGAATACGAATCATTTTGGTACGAGGAATGGAATCATTTTGGTACAAGGAACGGAGACGCAAAAGTAGTAAGCTACATGCCCTAAACCATGGTACGAGAACGGGGGGGTTCTTTAAATTACAATATTAAAATAAAATATACTTACCTCAAAAAATAAGCATATCATAAAATATAATATTATTTTTTAACTATTCACGTAAAATACATTTTTCAAAAGTATTATAACTAATTTTCTCCCGTATTCTCTTGCCAAAACTTCCTTTTCTCTAGGTCTTAGTTTATTTATGTTTGATTTTTTCGTACACAAAATATTGAGAAAATAAATAATAAAATCTCGGAAGATCGCTTTTGCCGTTTTGAAACTAAGGTGCACTGTGTTTCGAAACTTTATTCCAAAACACAAATTACTAGGGTTTAAGTGCTTTCTAGTAACACAGATTTTGGTGCACCAACTTAGCCAGCTTTAAAATCATTTCAAGAACACCACATGGTGAAATCAAGTTAATTATTGAAACAAGCAAGAGAACCCCGGAATCAATTGCACATTCCAAGAAGGACTGTACCACACAGCATCGATTCATAAAGGCTCCAAACTTCAAAGATCTTGAACAATAAAATGTATTTCCATGAGGAGAGAAATTTAGTATATCAAAGAAGAAACAGAGATGGCCGAATTAATCATACAAACTACGAATCAAACAAGCAAAAATTGCAAGAGAACCACTGTTCTACAACCAAACAAAAAGAGCCAGATCGATATTACCATGAAACAGTTCCAAGGCCACTCGGTCCCATCCTCCCTGGTAATCTTCGGCCGCGAAATTCCCCAATAGCTCGAAACCATAGCATCACCGTCTTCCTTCTTTTCCGCCACGGCAACGTCCGTCCGATCCTTCTCCGCTACCGCCCTCGTCCTCTCGGCAGCAGTGCTCGCAGCCCTCCGCCACTGTGCTCCGCCTATGAAGCCCCAACCAGGGCTCCGCCACAGCACTACTGCCTCATCAAACGGCCTCCCAACCGTCGCCGACGACGACGACGATAAATACCTGTTACCACTCCGGAGGCCGCCGATCAGTCCTCGGAAAACAGCTCTCGCCACAAACTGATTCATCTTCCGATCTGTTCTCTTTCTCAGGGAATCAGTGTCCGTGAATGAATTGTGTGGAAAAGCAGTTATGTAAAGACCAGAGTGTTCTAGACGCCGTAGAGGCGGCGGGGCCGGAGGTGAGTGTGATTCGGTGCGTCGTGCACTTTAATTTAAGTTTTACTTTTATGGAGAACGATTTTATGTTTGGCTTAAATTTTTTTAAAACATTTTTTACATAAAAAATTTTAAAAAATTCTGCTAATTTGACTTAAGTTAAATTTTTTAATATTCTTTTACATTTAATTTTTATAAAAAAAACCAAAAAATTAAAAAAAATTAAAAAATTTAGTCCAAACACAAACCCATTCAAACTCTGTCCCAGAATTTGAAAGGCGAGATCGATACGGAGATTATTTCCCGCTACTGATTTCGACGGTTGCGATGATGTGGTGGATTGTAAAGTATGGGGCCGTTTTGAAGTGCCGGAACGGGAAAATTATTACTGCCCAATAATTTACAAAAATGTGTGGCCAATATTAAAATGTTATAATATTGTATAAAAAATTATTAAGTATTTTAAAAATATTATATAAGTGATGTTATATAATATTTTTAATAAATAAATTATTATAATTTATATAATATATGTTATTTTAACTCATAATCACTTAATAAAATTAAATTATTATATTTATATTATAAAATTTATTATCATATTAAATAAAAATATTACCTAAATTTATCAAATAATACTAGGAGCACGGGAGAGTATTAAATAATTACTCATCAATAATTGTTCGCCGGAGCTTGTTTGACTGGGTCGACAGGGATTTTAGGATGACTGTTTTACCCTTGTGTTTTCTGATATTTACCTGTTCTACCCTTGCTTGTTCTCCTAGTTTTCCGGAAATGCAACGGTGTCGTGTCGGGTGTCATTTCTTCCTGGATTCTCGCCATTAAATTTTCTCAGGGTAAAATAATAAAAAAAGTGGCAAATATATATGAGTAATTATTTTATGTTATAAATAGATAAAGGAAGCTTAGGACATGTTTGTTTGTCTACTTTTAAAAAGATATACAAGGGTAAGAAACATATAATATTATAAAAAGTAAAATAGGATATATTTTATTTATGAAAAGGAATTAAATTTATGAAGGTGTTTGGTGGAGCTTAAATTATAAAATAAAAAACATTACTAAAAGATATGATTATAGCTTTAAACAATAATTATAAAAGTTTATTAAACTTGTAAATTTATAAATTTAAGTGGTAAAACGATTAATAATTATCGATGTAAAATCATAATTTACAAGTATAAATTTATATATATACTTGTTTGGATACTGTTAAGTTTTGCTAAGTTATAAATTAAAAAATTAAAAATAAGAACTAACACTATCTAAGGTGGTGTTTGGCATTGTTGAAAGTAGTAACTCATGAATTGTAACTTGTAACAAAAATTGTGAATATTTAGTAAAAAATATAACTTGTAACTAAAATAGAAAAAAAATAGTTATAATATATTACAAAAGTTGTAAGTGTTTAAAAAATATTATAACTTATAATTAAAATTAGTAGTATGAAATTAAAAACTATTAACAATAACTTTCACAAACACCTTTATATGTAACACGAACTTGTATATTGAAAAGGAATAGATCGAAACTCGAACCTGAATTTGCCCAAAGAAGAGAAGTCCATCAAAGAGAGGTCAATTCAGCCCATATGAGGGATTACGTTGGGGTCGACCTGGCTATACTAACGACGAGTACATGAATCAGTCTTCGATATCGCATTAAATGTTCTGACATCGTATTAAATGCGATGTAAACAGTGATAAGAGCGACATTAAATACGATTAGACCGAGTGTCACTTACCCATCGAGTACTCTACAAACTCGAAGGGAGCATTTAATATGGGGAGCTCAGCACGAAAGACAGGCTCAGATGAAATCATTTATGATGATGTGATCACATGGGGTCTACAATCACTACTGGCACAACGGAAGGAATGGCGGAGCCGTTTTGAAAAAAACGCTTGACATGTAAAACTATTATGAGAATTAAGGAGAGAGATTGGATCCTCGACATTATAAAAAAAATAGGCTGAAATTGTTAGAGGTAAGCACTTTACTTGGAGCTAAAGCAATTCAAAACCTTGTAAATCTGGTTTTTTCCATGATATATCTTCTAAAAACGCCTTCTAACTTCATCATTGGAGCGTCTCTGGCAAGACGCGGCCGGCTAGTTCACATTTGTTCATCTTTATATGTGTCATTCCACGGGCAAATTCGATCAGGTCAAATTCAATCTATCAAATAAATATAATCCATAAGCGCCTCCATACATATATATTGGAGGTATTTGGTAACCTCATTAAATTCTTTACGATTCTTTAAAAATAATTATTAATTAAATAATAAAATTTTAATCTTAATTTTTAACCTAGTGTTTATTAAACACGTTACATATGCTTTATTAATGTTAAAGTAAATAATATATATATAAAATATAAAGTAATAAATATTAAAAGTACAAACACATTCTAGCATGTTAGGAGAAAAAGCTATACCCTTGTCAACGAAAGATGGAGAGATGGAGAGAGTTTATAAATGCATTTTTTTAATTGAGTATGAGTATATTTATCGTATAAATATTTATGTATTGTGAACAAATATTTTAATACTCTTGTAGGTAATAAAAACTAAACAAAACAAAACTAAATTGTTATCTCAATTAATTGAGGTCAGTTTTGGCTCAATGGTATGAGCATTTTAAATGGAAGATTAGGAGTTTAAATCTTCCTAACTGCAAAGTGTGTGAGTTGTGGGTGTTAGAATTTCTGAATTTATTTGGCTGAATTCAATTGGCATTTTTAGTTGGATTCAATTACAATTCTGAATTCAAGTGACCATTAAATTCTAGAATTCAATTGGATTCAATACCAGAGTTCAATTGCTAATTCAATTGGCCATTCAATTGACAATTGAATTTTGGTGTAATTCCCATGGCAGAAATTCTTTATAAGCCAGCCTTTTCTAAAGAGAAGAGGGGAAAAAAGGCACAGAGCAAGAGACAGTAAGGCACAGCGGTAAGAAAGGAAAGTATACAGGCAGATTGCAAGTTCTGTGGGGGAGAGAGAAAGACAGACGAGATACGCTCGTAGTTGATCTTTAGCGGTGTTCCAACGTTCAGGTCAACCGTTTTATCCTGGGAGAGTGACGCCGGTGGAAAACCTACAACACCCTCGGTAGGTGGTGAATCATTCTTAAGGAAACTGCGTTTGCAGAACTCGGTTTGCACATTCTGTTCATATTATTTCTGCAATTTCGTTTATATAAATTTTATTTATTGTAATTATTAAAAATTAATAAATATATATTTTTTAGACCACCGAGCATATATTTTTTGGCGTGATATTTCTCCCAACAATCTTAAGAATGATTCAGTTTTTAAAACCTGCTCGATTTGGATCTTTTTTCTTCTCGAGAAAATACATGTTTATGTTTCTAACATATTCTGTGGGTATGTTCAGGTTTATGAATTTTATGGATTCATTGCAGTATGGGAACATTATCTTATTCAGAATAATGTGTTCAGAATAATCCAAACCACAATAATGGTTTTCTCTCCTCTATCATCCAGTCACCTGCTCAGAAAAATTTGAGATCTGGTTGTTTGTGTCGACACCTTTTTATTTGTGTCGATACTTTTGACACTTTTGGCTGTTTGTGTCGACACATTTTTTGTTGGTATCGACCCTTTTTTTTTGTTGGTATTGTGTATTATTCGTTGAACCTCTCGATTTATTTGTGTCGACACATTTCTCTGTTTGTGTCGACACATTTCTCTGTTTGAGTTGAGTTGAAACTCTTGATTCTTTTGTGTCGACACCTTTCTCTGTTAATGTCGACACATTTCTCTGGTTGAACTCTCAGTTCTTTTGTGTTGACACCTCTCTCCGTTTGTGTCGACACCTCCGTTGGTTGCTATTTGCATTGAATCTCTCGGCTCTTTTGTGTCGACCCTTGGGCAGTTTGTGTCGACACCTTCGATGGTTGTGTTGACACATTTCTCTGTTTGTGTCGACCCTGGGTTGTTTTTGTTAACACTTTTCTATGTTTGTGTCGACACCATTGCTGTTTGAGTCGAACATTTTCTGCTTGTGTTGACTCTTTTTTTGTTGGTGTCAACCATTTCCGTCCTATGTCGACACTTCGCTATGATACTTAATTGAGATCTTTTTAAGAGAGATCTGATCGGCTAAGGCCATAGGCAGCCGTGCGCGGGATCTTCTTAATAGAGATCTGATCGGCTAAGGCTATAGGCAGCCGTGCGCGAGATTTTCTTAATAGAGATCTGATCGGCTAAGGCCATAGGCAGCCGTGCGCAGCTGACCTTCTAGGATTTGGTAGCACTTGAGAGCGCTGCCCTCAGACTTCAGTCTAGGGGCGCTGCCCCTAGGAACCCCGCTAGGGGGCACAGCCCCCTAGAACCCCCACCAAGGTCGCGCCCCCTAGAACCCCGCCACATGAAGGACTATGTTTGGGAGAATTAAGTTTAGATTGTTAATCTATTGTTATTGTCGATATTGTAAAGATCTAATATGTGAATTGATCTTATTTTAGAAAAAATATGGACTAAAAAATAAAGTGCTCCTAAAAATCAAGTTGCTCTGAAAAACAAGTCAGCTCATATGCCTGGTGTTCCAACTGTTCTGTTGTCTCACGTGGAAAAGTCTGGAAAGTTTGGATGAGGAGTTAACTTTAAGAGATGGCGATAGAAAATAGTGTTTTATCTCACCACTCTAAATCTGGCTAGATGCCGGACGGAAAAAGCTCCAGTTGCTGATGAAAATGCAGACACTCAGAAGTTAATGGCAGTTAATAATTGGAAGAATGTCGATTATCTGTGCAAGAACTTTGTTCTGAATGCTCTAAATGACTCATTGTACTTTGTGTTCAATTAGACAAAAAACGGCTAAGGAACTGTGAGAATTATTAGATTGAAAGTACAAAATTGAAGGTGCCGGGTCCAAGAAATTCATAGTGGATCGGTTCCTTAATTATATGATGAAGGACCCAAAACCTGTGACGGTTCAACTCCAAGAGCTTCAAATTTTGATCAATGAGATCAAAGCAGAAGGGATGTTACTGAATGAAGGATTCCTAGTGGCTGCAGTCATCCACAAGCTTCCTGAAATATGGAAGGAATTCAATAGTTATCTAATGTTCAAGAACAAGGAGATGACTCTGGAGGCTCTATTCTTCAAGCTTAATGTTGAGGAAGAAAATCGAACAAGGAGCAAGAGTGTCAGGTCCAACTCCAACATGGCCAATGTGATAGAAGTTGAAAACTCTTCAAGAGCAAAGAAGAGTATTCATGACAGGCATGCCAACATAAGATTTGACAAGAAAGTCAAACTAGGACCAAAAGGTCATATGGCCAAAAAATAGAAGGAAAAATTTTAAGAAAAATGCTTTAATTGTGACAAGTTTGGGCATCATGCTTCTGAGTGCAAGAAGTCGAAGAATTTCTAAGCTCAAGCTCATATGGTAGAGGCAGCTGAGGGTATATCAAATATTGATCTCTCGGCCATGGTATCTGAGATGAATATGGTAGGCTCAAATCCACAGGAATGGTGGATAGACACAGGGGCCACTCGCCATATCTGTTGTGACAGACAGATGTTTAACACCATTAAGATGGTGGCCGATGGTTAGAAGCTGTATATGAAAAATTCAGCTAGCTCAGATGTGTTGGGACAAAGACAGGTGATCCTCAAGATGACATCTAGAAAAGAGCTGATGAATAATGTGCTCTATGTGCCAGATATTCAGAAGAATCTAATATCTGGGTCTCTGTTGAGCAACCATGGGTTTCGGATGGTTTTTGACGCAGACAGAGTTATGCTGTCTAAGGCAGGGATCTATGTGGAGAAAGGATAAGTGATCAATGGTCTATTTAAAATGAATGTAATGACTGTCATTTATATTGCTAATAAAATAAAATCCCATGTTACTTATGTGCTTGAATCTTTCATTTTGTGACATGGTAGACTAGGTCATGTTAATTATGATTCTATGCGTAGAATAATTAACTTGGAGTGCATACCTTATTTTGATATTGATAAAACTCACAAGTGTGAAACTTGTGTGGATGCTAAGTTAACTAGGTCTTCATTTCACTTGATTGAAAGAAGCACCGAGCCGCTGGATTTAATTCACACTGATGTGTATAATCTGAAATATGTTCAAACTCCAAGTGCTAATAAGTACTTCATTACTTTTATTGATGATAGTATAAAGTACTGCTATGTATACTTGCTAAAGAGTAAAGATGAAGTTTTGGACAAATTCATTATGTACAAGAATGAAGTTAAAAATTAACTTAGCAAGAAGATTAAGGTGTTGAGAAGTGACCGAGGTAGTGAATATGAATCACCGTTTGATGGATATTGTGCTGAGCACAGAATTATCTACCAAACCACTGCACCTTACTCATCTCAGCAGAATGGAACTGTTGAACGCAAAAATCGTACCTTAAAGGATATGATGAATGCTATGTTGGTAAGTTTTGGGTTGCCTCAAAACATGTGGGGTGAAGCGGTTCTCACTGCTAATCACATCCTGAATTTAGTATCTCGCAAGAAGAATGATAAAACACTTTATGAGTTATTTAAGGGTAGGAGGCCTACCTATAATTATTTAAGAATATGGGGGTGTCTTGTGAATGTAGCTATACCTCCTCTTAAGAAGGAGAAGATAGGTCCAAAAATCATTGATTGTGTGTTCATTGGTTATGCGCAAAATAACAGTGCTTATCGATTTCTTGTGTATGAATTTGCAGTAACAGATATTCACAAGAATAAAGTCATGGAGTCTAGAAATGTGTCGTTCTTTGAACACGTATTTCCGTATAGATCCATTGAAGAGTCCAGTTCAGTAAAACGGACTTTGCATCCTGCTAATGATAGCAGTAGAAACTAAGAAGAGAAAGTTGATAAAGAGCCAAGACGTAGCAAACGAATTAGGAAATTAACCACTTTTTGGTCTAAATTTTTTAACCTACTTGTTAGAAAACGAGCCTCGTACGTACAAGGAAGCTGTGAGCTGTCATGAGGCTCTATTTTGGGAAGAAGCAATTAAAAGCGAGATTGATTCCATACTACAGAACCATACGTGAAAACTAGAAGACTTGCCACAAGGTAGTAAGCCTTTGGGCTATAAATGGATCTTCAAGAGAAAAATAAAAGCAGATGGATCAATAGATAAGTACAAAACTAGACTTGTTATCAAATGATACAGACAGAAAAGAAGCCTAGATTACTTTGATACTTATTCTCCTGTATCCAGGATAACCTCAATTCGTATGATAACTGCTATTGTGGCATTACGAAATCTAGCGATACATCAGATGTGTGTAAAAATAGCTTTTCTAAATAGAGATTTAGATGAAAAAATCTACATGGAACAACCCGAGGGTTTTTCTAGACCTAAAGAAAAAGTCTGTAGACTAGTTAGATCTTTATATGGTCTAAAGCAAGCTTCTAAATAATAGCATAAAAAGTTTGACAATGTAGTATTATTTCATGGATTTCAAATCAACAAGTGTGACAAGTGTGTATATGTCAAAGACACTGATGAAGGTTATGTCATTATGTGTCTCTACGTTGATGACATGCTTATTGTGAGGAGTAATGATAAGGTTATCCAGTTCACTAAAGATATGTTGAATTTGAAGTTTGACATGAAAGATATGAGTCTCGCTAATGTGATTCTGGGTGTCCAGATCACCAGAACGTTGGACGGCCTTACGTTGTCTCAAACTCATTATGTTGATAAGATTCTGAGAAAATTCAACAATTCTGACACTAAAGTCGCCAGGACCCCGGTGGACATAAGTATCTATTTATCCAAGAATGAGGGGGAAAGTGTCTCCCAGTTAGAATATTTTTAGGTCATCGGGAGTCTAATGTATTTGATGAGCTGTACAAGGTCTGACATAGCTTACTCAGTATGTAGACTAAGCTGATACACGAATAATCTAAGACGTGATCACTGAAAAGCGATAGTTAAGTTGCTATGCTATTTGAGATATACTCGTGATCTGGGACTGCATTACACCAGATATCCTACAGTATTAGAAGGGTACTGGAATGCAAATTGGATATCGGACATGAAAAACTCAAAGTCTACAAGTGGATATGTATTTTTACTTGGTGGGGCAGCGGTATCTTGAAAATTTTCCAAACAGACGTGTCTAGCACATTCTATAATGGAATCAGAATTCATTGTTTTAAATAAAGTAACTAAAGAAGCCGAATAGCTACGGTAATTTTTAGAAGATGTTCCAAGATGGCCTAGACTTGTGCCAGCTATTTGTATCCATTACGATAGTCAATCGGCAATAGAAAAGGCACATAGTCATATGTATAATGGTAAGTCCAGACATATACGTCGTAGACATAATACTATTAGAAAACTACTCTCAAGTGGGGTTGTCACAATTGACTATGTGAAGTCAAAGGACAATATTGTGGATCCGCTAACCAAATGGTTAACCAGAGAGTTACTTGAAAGAGTATCGATGGGAATGAGATTAAAACCTATAACATAAAAAGGTATTGTGAAGAAAAATTCAGCCTAACTGACTAGAGATCCTAAGATCTAGGTTCAATGGGACAACCTAATTGCGTATACCAAGAAAAATCACCGTGGAGTTTGTGAACTCTTACATATTCCTATGATGCAGCGGTAATTTGAAAGGTTAAGCATTAAGCTTTTAATGACTTTTACTAGTGAGGCAGGTTGGTATAGAGAAATACAATTGGTTAAAAGTCACCTCTGTTAGTATGAAGTAGGGCCGTTTGTTTGAGAAATTGATAAGGCAAAATTCTCGAGAAAATACTTGCAGAACCAGGAAGAGTGTTTCATGGCCAAAACAGACACAACCGTGAGAACGAAAACTTCGTTGTAGAAGTCGTTGTGTGAAGCTTATTGTCTGGTTTACTGCTAAGGCAACATAGTTCAAGACAAAATTGCCCTCTTGTTTGCCGCTTAATCCGATAGGTTCTCACAAGAGAAGGTTCAAGGCTAACCGCTACCTATCCTATGTAGGGATTTTTAGTTGTCTATCTCTCTTGTAGTTAGCTTTGTAATCTGGGTTTGTACTCCCGCCAATTTCATTCATGGGAGAGATTGTTGGAATTCCTGAATTCATTTGGCTGAATTCATTTGGCATTTCTGGCTGGATTCAATTGCAATTCTGAATTCAAGTGGCCATTAAATTCTAGAATTCAATATACCAGAATTCAATTGCTAATTCAATTGGCAATTCAATTCTGGTGTAACCCCCATGACAGAAATTCTTTATAAGCCAGCCTTTTCTGTAGAGGATAAGGGAAAAAAAGGCACAGAGCAAGTGACAGCAAAGCACAGAGGTAAGAAAGAAAAGTGTACAGGTAGATTGCAAGTTCTGTGAGGGAGAGAGAAATACAGACGATGTACGTTCGTAACCGATCTTTGGCGATGTTTCAACGTTCGAGTCAACCGTTTTATCCTGAGAGAGTGACGCTAGTAGAAAACCTACAACACCCTCGGTAGACAGTGAATCATTCTTAAAAAAACTGCATTTGTAAAACTCAGTTTGCACATTTTGTTCATATTATTTCTGCAATTTTGTTTTTGTAATTTTTGTTTATTGTAATTATTAAAAATTAATAAAGTTGTATTTTCTAGACCACCGAGCATGTATTTTGTGGCGTGATATTTCTCCCAACAGTGGGTGTGTGAGTATTTGTCGATAAAAAAAATGGGACCCGCTACAAAAATTATTTTAATTAAGCGTCATATCTTTAGTTAATTTTAATAAATTTATAATTTTTGTTGATACGGCATCTCATATCAATTTGGTCTACCATTTCCCTTACTATTTTTATTACTTATGATCTTGTTATTTTTTCTTACTACTGTATCAACTCGTTTATATTGTATGTGTTCAAACCACCTTAATCTATTTTTTATCAACTTATCCCTAATAAATGCGATCCATATTATTCTGCGAATCTTTTCATTCATAATTTTATCTTTTTAAGTTTTACTATAAATCCACCTTATTTTTTTTTATTCCCGCAATACTAATTTTATTTATGTGATTTTTCTTAACAACCTAACATTTTATCACATATAAAATGATTGGTTTAATAGTTATCCTATATAAATTTTTTTTAATCTTGTAAATATCATTCATTCACATAAAACTTCGTAAGCATTCATTCACTTGAGTTAACCAATTTTAATGTTATGAGTAACATCATTTGTAATCTCTCTATAGTTGTTAATAATCGAATCTAAATAAAGAATATATTCACTCTTAATTATCTATTAATTTTGAATTTTTATTTTTTCATCATTAATATTTCTATTATTGTTAAAATTATATTTCATATATTCAATTTTATTCCTACTAACTCGAGAAAAATTGAAAAAAAAATATATTTATTTAAGAATCCGAGAAAAGTTGTCGTAAAAAAGAGTTTATAAATACACATTTTTTTTACTAAGTATACTTATAATACAATTATTCAAATACAACGTACATACAAATAATTTAATACTTAAGATAAAATCTGTACACCTACTATTTTTGTTCATATAAAATCTTTCTCTGTTTCCAATGAACCAATTTGAGTTTTTCGTCCAAAAATATTTAATATTGTGTCTAACTCAATATCCTTAGTATTTAATATTATTTTTTTCATATTTTCCTCTAAAATTTTAAAATAATATCGAATTCTCAATCTCTTACAACAAAATTAAAAGAGTATACATTTTTCTCTAAACAAATTTTAATTTTAAATGATAAATTTTATTAAAAAGTTACAACGTGAGTACACAACTGTAACTTCTTAATTACATATGTTATTATGGTCGTTCTAAAGTTTTGTTGTAACATCTTATTGCATTTGAACTAAAGTTATAGATATATTTATTTATGAGCTCTATTTTTTAATTAACTTTTAATTTTAAAAATCACCTATCGATTATAACAACTTAAATAAAGTTATTATTAAAAATAAGCATTTATTCATCATTCTTAAAGTTCTGTCTATTCTCTTATAATTTACTGACGAGAGATAAATATTAAAAAAAATCATAGATAGAGCAATTAAACTTTTGAAGACTGAACAACTTAATACTTATATTATCTTGTTGTATTTAAATATATATATTTATATTTTATATAATAACAAAATATTGTTAACTTTTTAAGCACGAAATTATTAATTTTAATTTTTAAAATTGTTGTATTTATAAAATACAAAATCACACACGTGAACTACTTACTGATTTCTTTCATTGACCATAGATTCTTAAACTTAAATGGTAAGTTTATTTAAATTTTTTATTTATTAGATTAATGATTATTGATTCTCTAATAAATGTGGTATTATTCAAAATTTTAATATATAATATTTTGAGAGTATTATAAAAAATAATACACATGATAACTACTAATAACTTATAAAAATTACTCTAAACAAACAACATTAATATAATATTAAGTGTCCATTAGCTGCCATGCATGTCTTAGAATGTCATTTGTCATATTTTAAATTTTCTATAAACATTGGAATATGATCTTCCATTAAAAATTACTAGTTATTATAGGTGTCTACCTGCACTTAATTATCAAATTTTAGTAATTTAAGAGTAAAATAAAAAATAATATTAATAATTTGATAATGAGTTAATCTCAAGGTACTCAATTAAAAATATAATATTATTAATTTATTAATTTATAGAGATAAAAATAATATAAAAAGTTAAAAAGTTAAAAAAATAATAAAAGTATCGTTTTTAATTTGGAGAAAATAAGATTATTTTTGTAAATATAGTTGTTCAAAGTATTAATATAAAATATCACAAATTATATTTAAGTAAGATGAGAATTACGTTGTTGATGAATTAATTAGCATTATGAATTAATTTATTATTATAAAAATATATAATTTTTTTTATGCATAGCACGTGTAGAACGCTATCATTTATATACATAGGTATATATACATACATTAATTACTATATGATATTAAGAAATTTAGTTTATCTAAAATTAAGAAAGAATTTGACCATATTCAAATTTTAAGATCGTTGTTTATATTTTGTATTTACAATTCGTCACTTATATGTAAAATTAATAATTTTTTAAATTCTTCTGCATTAAATTCTTTCATCAGTTTTTTTGTTAAAAACTCGGCAAGTTTGAAACAGATCTACAATCGCATATTTTTAATTAAAATTTTTATATATTATTTTACAATACTAATTTTATTTCATTATTATCAATTGTATATATATAATATATAAATATTTAATATTATGCATGGGACAAATTTTTTTGCAAGCAATAACACTAGCATATATACAATAGGAGATTTAGAGAGTTATCAGAGTGCCATATGGCGATTTCTAAAAATATTTTATTTTTAAAATTTAAAATTAACAAAAAAAAATACTTACAAAGGGACTATGAATATGCCACTTAAAAAGGAAATTCTAAATAAAAAATAATTACTTTTTTCGTATTTTTTCATGATTTATTTATTTTTGAAATTTTTTTAAAAAATCATATACGAATCAATTTGTATTCTTCTTTCGTGATTAGGAATTTCATTATTAAAATTTTTGACCTAGATTTATTAAATATTTCTTTATTAATAGTTTATTCTTTTTGCAACTCAAAATGACCAAGGGTGTTTTTTTTCAATCTTATTAACAATTATATGTTCATTATCTAGTAATTCATTATTTTAATGTAGTTTTATATATATTTTTTAATTTATTATCTTATTCATGTTAGTGACAGAATTTTATATATATATATATATATATATATATATATATCACTTGATTAATGCTCTATTTTAAAAAGCACTCAATTCATTACTTTTTTTATATATATTTTTTCATAATTGCTTATTTTACCTTCATTTCTTTCCTTAATTCATTACTCTCATGTTTAACAAATCAATTGGTATTAGAATTCTAAATTTTAGAACTTTTTGTATACAAATCAATTAGTATTCTTCTACCGTGATTAGAAATTTTATTATTATTATTCTTCCATTATTGAGAATTTTATTATTCATTTATTAATGCTTTTCTTTTTTGGACGAATCAACACGATCAAGAGTGTTTTTCTTCAATCTTATCAATTACGGTTACACCTAATAAGAAAAACTCAATATTATTGGTGATGAATTGTAGAAGTGTATGTTAAGAACTGCAAATAGGAGATACTAAGGCCCTGTTTGGTTGTAGTTTTAATTTTTATTTTTTCAAAAAAAATATTCAAAAATAGATAAAACCCGTTTGTTAGCAATTTTTTAAAAATTGAGTTAAAAAATGACATAAAAATTAAAATTTTTGACAACAATTTAAAACTATTTTTGCTTTATTTTTGTCTCTATCTTAGGACTTGATGCACTAAAAAATAACTCTTATTTTTAACAACCAAACACGTTTTCTCTTTGTAAAATATTATGAAATTTTTTTCAAAATTCTTTTTAAAAATACAACCAAACGAGGCCTTAACTGTTCTTAGAATTTCCCTGGACCCGGGAGGATGAAGCTTAAAGATGGCACACGATATAAGGTTGTTTAAGATAATCGCGCGAGTATTGTCGTGCAATATATCTTTTGTAATTTTGCATTGAAACTTTCATAACTAGGAAGGTTTAAAAATGCATATTTAAATATTTTTTCATCAGGTATAAAAATATAAAAATATATTTCAAAAATATAATAAAAATATAATAAACCGTGCATAGCAGGAATTCATTCTAGGGCTCGTTTGATAACTCGAACTGGATTAGATGAGATTAGTAGTGAAATGTGATTGGTAATGAGATAAATTAATTTTTTTTTGTGTTTAAAATTGAGTAGGATTAAATAACAGATTAAATAATAATTTATCCTTATATTAAGTTAATTATTTTAAAATTAACTTAAATAAATTAATAAGTTAAATTTTATATTATTGTTAAATTTTATGTTATTTATTTTAACATTTTAATATTTTTTATTATTTTTAAAAAATTTTAAATTTACTTCTTAATCTAATCTTCTTAATTCCACACTTCATCCCTTCACTAATTATCTCATATGGCAGACTAGCAATTCGTCTGGATAATTAGTTTGAAAACATAACAAATATCGAATTGAACTATACTCTGAACTAATAATTCGAACAAACTAATAGTCTATCGAAACAAACGAAGCCGAGTATCATATAAGAATGCAGTTACCCTTTCAAAAATCCTCCAATAAAAATTCCAATAAAAATTACAATTCTCTTTTTAGGTGGCATAACTCACATTGCTCCTTTCAATTCTCCCTACAGCCAAATAATTGCAAAAAAACAAAACCTCACTTTCAAATTAAACATGCCTCCTGCCCCTACAGAATTATATATATATATTACCCCTACAGTCTCTTGCCCCCTTCCACCTCTACCTTGGCCCTTAGGGATAGCAATGGATAGGGCCGAGTTAGGATGAATTTTTCTATTCTCGTCTTTTGAAAGTTTTTTAGTTTTTTTTTTTTTACATAAATAATTTTATATTTTTTTATAAATATCATAATTTTTATTATACATACTTATTATTTTATAAAAAAATATATTTATAAAATCTACTAGTCAAAATTAATCAAATAAAATTCATATTGAATATAAAATTATCTATAAATAAATTTTAAAAAATTACAATAATTTTAAGATAAAGTTTTTGCCTTTTGGCTTCAAGTCACTTTAAGCTAAGTTTTTGAACTTATCACCTTTTGGCATAAAGTCACTTAAATGAATTTTTTTCTTATTTAACTTTAAAAAATTTTAAATAAAAAGTGAGTTAAAACCAAATTGAAAAACGACCTTTGGCTTTCCAAAGTGTCTCACTGCCAGAGTTTTGGACAAATTTCCACTAGATTGTTCGCTGAAAAAAATGACAAAATTTAATGATATAGGCTCTATTTGGATAACTTTGCTTATTTACTTATTGGCTTATAAGTTAAAAAATAAATTACGTTATTTGGGTAGCCAAATAAGCCAAAAACTAAATAAGCAAATAAACAAATAAGTAAATAAACAAATAAACTCGTTTGGATCGCCAAATAAATAAATAAGCTCGTTTGGATAGCTAAATAAGTAAATAAGCAAATATAACCAAACGAAGTGGCTTAAATGCTTTTTGGCTTATTTACTAATAAGCAAATAAGCAAATAAGCAAATAAGCAAGGAATAGCCAAACAGGACCATAATTTATTTTGATCTTTAAATATAAATATTTTTGTGATGAGTTTTTTTCCCATAAAAGGTTACTCAATGATGGCAAAAGTATTTTGTAACACTTCGATTCTTCACATGACAATAATATTATTCGTTTTGAGTAAAAATTCTCACGATTTTGTTCTTTTCATGAGGTCACTCATCATTGCATTGCTATCGCCCAAACACGCTTAACTACGAAATTTTACTAGGATCTCTACCACCTGAAAAAAAGTCTCGTTAGATGTAAGGGTACAAAATTTTTCTTTTATAATCTAAAAATTCACTCTCATTTTCTGGCGTGAAATACTAGAATATCACATATTTTGTCTATATTTTAATATGATTTGTATTTTTTCTTACAAAAAAACATTTAATTATTAGTAACTATAATATTTTGCAATAGTATGCATTTTTTTTTCTTCTAAACTTTAATTATCAGTGGTGACTATATTTCGTTACCAATTTGCATTATTTGTAACCAATTATAAAATTTTCTCATGATTTATTTTTAATTATTGGTGACAATAATATTTCGTCATTAAAACAGTGATGTTAGGATAGAAACAAATTAACACTGATGTTCGCTTGTGTTTTGTGAAAATTTCTAAAACTTTTTCATAGAATATTTTAGAAAATATTCCTTAGAAAATTGCATGCAATATTGAATTTGAACTCAAAAAATGTATTTATTTGCAAAATTTGTCAAATTTAAATAGAACTATTTTATTTCTATAATAATAAAAAAAATTCACATCTTAAAGACAGACTCAATGGAAATTACTTTAATCTCGTACGATAATTTGCATTAAGGTAGACTGACTATATGAATGAAAATTTCCATATTGTGGTGGAATGTGTAGTGCATATACAGCAAGTGAGGGTTTAAAAAATAAAAAAATTAAATTAGGCCTTGTTTGGCAACTGACTTTTAGTCGGCCTTTTAGCTTTTTTGTTTAAAGTCAAAAAAATTAAAAAACCTCGTTTAGAAATCTAAAGGCTTTTAGACTTTTAGCCTTTTTACTTTTTTACATAAAATAATTATATATATATTTTTTAAAAATATCAAAATTTAATTATACACATCCGGTTTTTATAAAAAAATTATTTTTAAAATTCACTAATTAAAATCTATCAAATAAGATCTATATTGAATATGAAATTATATAAAAATAAATTTTAAAAAATTATAACAACTTTTTTTTACTTAAATTCTTTTGTATTAAAATTACTTTAATCTAAGTTTATTTTTAAACTTATTATCCTTTGACTTAAAGTCACTCATACGATTCACCATACAAATTTTTTGCTTATTCGACTTAAACCTGACTTTAAGCAAAAAACTTAACTTAAAATTAAGTTACCAAACTAGGCCTTGGTATAAAGTTACAATTTGATAGTCTTTTTCAGCACCAATTAGGTCATCATCCCCACCATTACCTTCCTTAGCACCTGAAGGGAAAAAAAAGGCAAAAAACAAGAAACAAAATTGAAAAAAGTGACAAAGATGAGGAAACTTTAAATGCACACAAATTTGATAGAGAGATATGGCAAAAGTGGATGAAAATAGGTAGAAAACTGTAGCAAGTGATAGGGTTAGGGAAATTAATTCACACAAATGAAAGGCTGAAGATAATCATATTTATCTATACTATATATATTATATAATAATAATGTAATAGATTTTCTTTTTTCATCAAAATCTAAATTCTAAAATCACTTGAAAAGTTAATATTATATCTAGTAAGTGGCACATCTCCCTAATCTCAACCCACTCTCAGCTTTTTTTCTAAATTAATGTTATTTAAAATTTAAGATTTTTTACTCTTTCATTACTCCAATCACATGTTCTATTTTTTACTGTTCATGAAATCAAATAAATATCTAAAATAATAAAATACTTAAATATTAATTTAAAATTTTAAGAAGACATACAAAAACAATATATAGTATTTATATATATAATATTTATTTAGTTAATATAATAGAAAGTGAAGAGATAAAATAGAGCAAAATGGGCAAATTATGTTCTCATTTTATTTTGTTATCAAGTCAAAAAAATTCACGTGAACTTGTGACGTGGCAGAAGTGCACGATGCATGACAAATTATCATATCTAAGCACGATTGTGGCGTTTTTAATGGATTGTAAAAGAAATTCATCTTTTGTTATTTGAGAAAGACCAAAAAAAAAATATAAATGGGCTAATAGTCACTTGTTATTATTGAAAATGAGTTTGGAAACTAAGATACAAAATATGAAAATGTTAGGCACCTCATTTCGTCGAACTGTTAGGTTAGTCTCTACTAATCACAATTGATTCTTTTTTTAAAATTTCTTATATGAATGCAAATATAGAATTTAAAAATTAGATAGAGAACATCTAAAATTAAATAGTGAGAGTTCATATGCTATGTCGTATTAACATACTGATGAGGTAGAAACTAACATGCTAAAAAGCGAGAAAACGAGTAGTGAAATCAAACATGTTAGAATTTATATTAAACAAAAAATACATTGGAGATATCAAAATACTAGAAATCACAAAAACAAGCTACTGAAATTAAACAAAGTTTATGACCATGAGTAGGATGTTATGGTCACAAATATTTTAGTGCCAAAAGTTTGCAGCCGTGACTAACAATGTCACGGCAGCAACATATTAGTGCTACTAGTTGCGATCACTACATTGAACATTGCAGCCGCGACATTGATAGAGCACTTTTTACTGAGTTACAATTATCATGGGTTGGGTGCGAGTATATAAGGTGTGAGATGATATTTTGATGTATTTTGTGATGTATTCGATGGAATTAAAAATAATAAGGATATTAACTTGAATTTCCAAACATACGATTAAGGAAAAATAATGACAAATGAAATCTAATTCCAAATTTTTCACATGACGTAGAAGAAGTGGGAAAGGAATTGCCAAAATTTATTACCGAGAATGATTCAATACTCCGAATTAAATTGGTGATGAATTAATTTGGACATTGTAGTGTTGAATTTTTTGCTGCTTATTTTCATCCTTTAGTTTGTTCTTATCATCTTTCGATCAATTTATTTAAAACTTATTTAGTTCATCTTATTGAGACGATTTAAAAAAAATTAAAAAAAATAGTCAAAAATTAAAAAAAATTCAAAAAATACAAAAAATAAAAATTTTGAGCCCAAACAGATCGGCTTTATTTAATCCCACTCTCCGTTTCTCGACTTCTCTTCTCTCTCTCTTTATCAGATCGTCTTTATCCCAACTTCTCGAACGTTTTGAGCTTCCGAAGAGTCTTACTACCACAGTTTCGGGCAAAAGTCGACTTAGATTGTTCACTACAAAAAAGAAAAGATTTTTCATGACGAAATTTAATGACAATTTATTTTGCTCTTTAAAATGATATTTTGACTAGAAAAATCTAATTATTTTTTCATCAATACAAAATATTTTGTAACTAAGTGTTCTTTTTCTTGACAAACGGTTACTCAGTTATTGGTGATAAGAACATTTCATTACAATAAGTTTATGTTTTGTAAAGAATTTTGCTTTTCCTCGCAAAAGACCTTTAATTATTATTAAAGACAATATCTAATCGCAACAGACATTCTTTTGCCACAAATTTTATTCTTCATTATGAAACAATATTTAATTATTACTGACGATAATATTTCATCACCAATTCACTTTCTTTTGCGACGATTATAAATTTTTCTCACCAAAAAAATCTATTATTGATGATAATAATATTTCGTCATTAAAACACTGATGTTGGCATAAAAACAAACACTGATATTCGATTGTGTTTTGTACAAATTTCTAAAACTTTTTTCATAGCACATTTTAGGGAGAAAAAAAAGTTCCTTAGAGAATTGTGCGCCATATTGAATTTGAAGTCACAAAATATATTTGTTTGTAAAATTTGTCAAAAATTAAATAGAATTGTTCCATTTCTATAATAATTATATTTTTTTCACATTTTACGGGTTTAATCTCGTACCATAACTTAAATTAAGGTAGACTACATGTATTAAAATAGCCTTATGAATATATTGTAGAGGAATGTGTACTTATGTAGTGCTACATAAAAATGTGAAAAAAATGTGTAATTAAGGTGGGCCCATGCATATTTTTTTACTTAGATTCGTCATCGAATAAGAATACTACATAAATAATGTCACGTGATATTTTAAAACTACTTTTAAGACAAATATTAAGAGTTAAAAGGGAGAGTACATGTGAAAGACAATAACGCCACAACCATATTTGAATGTCTTCATCATACATGCAAGTCTCAATCACTCTCAACTCATGGTTTTTTTTTTTTGGGTGGAATTTCTACAATTTAAATTTGTGAAATTGATAATTCTCTCAATTTTGAAAATTTATGCAAATTTTTGTTCACATTCTGCATTCTTCTTTATTTTCGTTGTTAGTTGATTTTGTCTGTTTAGAATGTCTAAATAGTTTAATTGGCATTTAAGAGGTTACTTTTTTTATAACAAAAAAATAAAAAAAAATTAAATTGTTTAGAATAATTTTTTATAGTAATTTTTTTTATTTTTTATTAAAATATCTAAAATATTTTTATTTTTTGCGTTTAAGTTGTAGTGTTTAAGATATTGGTACTATTATTTTTACTTTTGTTGAAAGAATTAACTTTTTTAATTGAATATAACCATAGTCATTTAACTCTAAAAAGAGCTAATGTATTTAGAATGTATATAAATTTTTTTTTCTTGAAAAAAAGAATGGAAAAAAAGTTAGTAACCTTTTAAAACGTCAAACTATGGCTTAAAAGATGATTTAAAAAAAAAAAAACCATCTTTTAAGAGAGCCCAACTGGTTTGGTTTGCTTCACCTTATATTGATGTGGTTATTTTACATTTTGACCTCGAAGAGCCTTTATGTAATCTGGAGAATTGTGTTTCTTTCTAGAAGAGAAGAAAATTTGCAAAGTATCTATAATATAAATTTTATATAGATTGTTTTACTCACATAATATCTTATTCACGAGACATGTTCTTCCATTGAATAAAGTATTTAATAATGCGAATTAAAATACTAAAATTAAGTTATTAATAGTAATTCATAATTTTTTTTATATACTATATTTAATTGGGTAAATTACACTGATCTCTCCTGAAATTTTTTATAAAAACAAAAACACTCCATGTGATTTTTTGAAATATCGTTGACACCCCTTCTGTTTTAGTATTTGGCTTCAAAACTACCCATCCGTTAATAGCCGTGAAAAATGATAACAAAAAATAATAAGATCAGCATTTAATTTTTTTAAATGCCTATTATACCCTTATTTTAAAATTTTCTAAATTCTCCATCGTTCTCATTCTCTGAACATCCTTAAGCCCCAATTGGCGCCGGCGATGTGGGAAGGAGGTGGCGTCAGTGAGGGTTTGGCAAAGGACAGCGCTGGTGCGTGTGTGCAGTGGTGGCTAAGGTTTGGAAAGGAGGCGGCAACGAGGGTTGGGGATGAAGGTTAGGGTTTGGAGGGGGCGGCAATGACGGCGTTGATATGCGCGCTGATGGCGAAGGGGTGGTGGTGAGGGTTTGGGATTGAGGTGCAGCGAGGGTGCAGCGACGGCGGCAGTTAATTGAGAGAGTCCCTTCGGCGACGAAAATTTGGCCACCGCCAGTCTTTTCGACCACCCATCACCGGTGGCCTCCTTTCAGCGACGAAAATCTAGCCCCCGCCAGTCTCTCCGACCACCCATCACCGGCAACCTCTATTCAGCGATGAAAATCTGGCCACCGCCAGTCTCTCCTCCTCCCTCTCCCTCTCTCTCTGTTTTTCTCTATATATATATGTGTGTGTGTGTGTGTGTGTGTGTGTGTGTGTGTGTGTGTGTGTGTGTGCATGTAGAATTCGGCGGCGGAACGACGACGAGGGAGGCAAGGCAGCGATGGTGGGTGGTGGCGCCGGCGTTGGTGTTGCCGGCGGCAATGCATTGGCACCGGTGGGTGGTGCAGCGTCGTCGGAGTGGGGGGGTCGACGTCGGGTTGGCCTGTGCAGCGCTTGATCTTCCTCTTTCATTTAGTTTTTTTTTCTTTTCTCTTCCTAATTCTATATGTAGAGAGAGAGAGGGGAGGGAGGTAAGTGAAGCTAGAGGGTAAAAATGTAATTTTGCAATTATAATTAACGAAGTTATGGCAAAATCACTGATGTGGGTGATCAGTGGTATTTCAGAAATTACAAGGGTGATTTTTGTTTTTGTCAGAAACTTCAGGGGAGGTCAGTGTAATTTACTCTATTTAATTTTTATTTTTTACCAATATAGGATAAGGGTATCACAATTTCTCCCACTTAAATACGCGATTCACATGTCGTGTAGTCCTGGTTCTTCCCTTGACCAGTAGGAATGTGGATAATAACCTATTAGTGGATAGATAGCAGTATATTAACGTGCACAAAGTATACAACTATAGGGTTTCTATCCCTCTCTAGAACCATCATTCCTCTATCCACACCTCTATGAGGCCCGCCATGGAGCCCTTAATTAGACTAGAGTTGACTCTGATATCATTTGTAACGATCCAAATAGACCATTGATCCAATAACTTGAATAAAGAGTCTAATAATGGAGTCTAAAATTCTTAAAACCAAGTTATTAGTAGCAACCCATAAATTTTTTTATATAGCAGATTTAATTTATATTTCTCACCAATATCGGATGTGTATCATAATATCCTCCACTCAAATAGGCAATACCCTCATTGCTTGACCAATGTTTTTCCTAAGATAGAGATGTGGATAACAGCTCATTAGCAGACACAGAGCAACCTATTAGCATGCACAAAGTATACAATCTTAGAACTTTTACCCCTTTATAGATATCAACCCAATAATTTGAATATAGAGTACTCTAACGACACGACCTAAAATGCTTAAGTATGTTATTAATACTAGTCTACAAATTTCTTTATATACCAATTTAATTTATATCTCTCACTGATATGGAATAGAGTATCACAATATCTCTCACTCAAATACGTAGCGCTCTCGTCCGCGCGGCTTATGTTCATTTCCTAGTTGAGATGCGGATAACAGCCCATTAACAAATATAGAGCAGCTCATTAGCGTGCACAAAAATATATAACATCGGGATCTCTAGTGCTCTCCAGAACCTTTACTCCTCTATCCACACCTTAATGATCCAAGTAAACCACTAATTCTATAACTTGAATAAATAGTCTAATAACACAAATCAATATTTTTTAAGGCAAGTTATTAGTAGTAGCGTATAAATTTCTTTTATACTTTATATTTAATTTATATTTTTCATCAATATCATAAATTTCTTATTATACTTTATATTTAATTTATATTTTTCATCAATATCATAAATTTCTTTCATATTCTTGGTTTAATTTCTATCACCCTTTAAGTATCACAAGATAGTGGTCTAGAGGGAAAATTTTATTTTCCTAGATTCCTTCTCAGCGATTAGGTCTTCAGCCCCCGCCATTACCTTAGCAATAAAACTACCAATTTGCTTCTTATTCTTATTTTTCTCAAAATAAAAAAAAAATTATCTTCCAACGTTAACAAAACACAGACAGAGAGAGCTGGGGGCCTCAAAGGCAAAGGGCAAGAAAATTTGAAGAAAACAAAATTGAAGAAAGAGACAAAAAAATAAGGAAATTTTAAATACACCCAAATTTCATAGAGAGATTTGACACACATGAATGGAAATAGGTAGAGAACTGTGGCAAGTTATATGGGTTGGGAGATTAATTTACACATATGAGAGGGGTTGAGAATAATTATTTATTTTTATATTATATAAGAACATAGTAATTTTTTTTTCTCGTCAAAATCTAAATTCTAAATTCTCGTAACAAATTAATATTTTCTCTCCTAAGGAGCAAATTATATTATCATTTTATTTTGTTATTGGGTCAAAAATATCAGTGTGGACTGAGGACGGGGCAAGAGTGCACGATGTGTGACAATTATCATTTCTAAGTATAACATATTTTTATTTTAAATATGATATATAAGAAGAAAAAACAAAAAATAATATATAATATTTGTATATGTATTTATACATTCAAAAAATTCTAGTTAACATAACCGTGAATGAGCCAAAAAAAAGAGTGGAATGTGCAGCTTATATTTTACTTTTGTTTTCTTATCGGTCCAAAAAAATAACTGTATGGGCTTGGGGCGAAAAAAGGGTGCACGATGTATTGCAAATGATCATCTCTAAGTATAATATATTTTTATTTTAAGTATTATCAATATTTAAGCATTAGTTTAAAATTAAATAAAAATACAAAAAAATAAAATATAATATTTTTATTTCCTATTGTTATTATGTTTATAAAATTATATCCATATATTTATAGATACAAAAAGTACTTAATTAGTTAATAAAATCAAATGCGAGCAAGATAAAATAGAACGAAGCAAAAAAAGAAAAGAAAAAAGAGAGGAGGCCACGGGCCTCATTTATAGGCACTGATTTGCCCTAACCCCAAAGCGCCAACAGTCACCTCGGGAAGGCAAAGCGAATCATTGCGGCCTTGAAAAGGGGCGAGATACTTCAAAATGGACCAATCCTACCCTAACACATGGCGAGCTTAAATAAAAGCAAAAGCACATTAAAAGTAATGGCGGCGGCAACGGCAACATTAAAGGTGGAAGGGGGCTTTTCATCAACTCCGCTCGTGCAAAGCAAGAGAGGAGCTGAGGGACAAATGAAGGGGGATGGGCCGAAATACGAACTCGAACCCATCAAAAGTACTAAACCACCTCGGCCCATCAAGTGGGGCCACGACCTCCCAGAGTCGACGGCGGCCTATTGCTTGGTCCTGGTTGTCGCATTGAATGCTCTAACATCGCGTTTAATACAATTTGACCGTGATCAAAGGAGCATTAAATGCGACTAGACTGAGTGCCATTGCCATTGAGTGCCATGGAACCTCGAAGGGAGCACCTAGTGTGTGAGAAGCTCGGCCTAAAGGACGGCCGAGTTAAAGTTATTTGTGGCGATGTAACCACGGGGGACAGTTGTCATTGTTAGTTAAAGGCAGAGGTGGCAGAGCCACTTTGAAGGGACGTTTGGCATGGAAAGCAATCATGAGATTTAAGGAAAGTGACTGAGTTTTCCACGCTATAAAAAAAATGAAGATAGCCAGCCCAGAGGTAGGTTGATTCTCGTTTCCCTAAAGACATTAACAGTGCTTATCTTTTGAAATTCTTTCTAACTTGACCATCGGAGCGACATCCGGCGAGACGTCGCCAGGCAGTTTACGTTTGTGCATTGATTTTACAGGTTAGTTAGTAGGTGGATGCGGTCGAATTGGGTTCAACCCATCAAACAAATATAATCTACGGAGCACCTACGTACACGCATAATGCGAGACAATCACGAAGAGAGAGAGAGAGAGAGTAAATGTTTATCAATCAGGAGGGAAACAAGCCAATAAGAGTTAAATACAACTGCAGCAAAATTATCTTGAGTAAGACAGGGGCATAGACAAACTGAGACGATTTACAGCCGCTTACAAACACCAAGCAAAAGATTTGGATATGCCAACTAAATAAAACCATTTGCAGTTAACAAATGTAGCATAACTTAAAACGATGAATACCTTACAGGTGAAGGGTGCATCATTGTTTCAAAAAGACCAAAGCCTCATTTTCCACAGTATTTGGTACCTGCGTAAATAATTCTGCCAAACAAGTAAGAAGATTCTCTTATGCATCCCCTGGATTTTTATTATTGGCACAATAATTTAGTAACTGTTCACGGAATGGAACACAGAAATAAAGTGTCTGCAAAATATACCCAAGAAAAGACATATTAGGCAGTATTCCAAAGGGGAATCCAACTTGGTAGCAAAACCACAACCACAATATCGCAAGATCATCGTTTTCAAGTTTAGCTTGCTTTGCATGTTTAAGGGGGGAAAGATGGCTTCAATTAGTTTGTCCCAAAACCGAAGAAAGTGATTTCAAAAATGTTCGCCACATAGTGATTTATTAAATAAACCATAATTGCATGATGGCCATATCTCCAAATAATTCCGACCATATTTTAACTGCAGATATTACAAACATAAAGTTTGTTATGTCCTCAGTAAAGCTTTGTTTTGTATTTTCTAATGTTGTAGCTTTAGCATAATATCTACAGCCAAGAAACAATTTATGCAAGTCAACAAACTTAACACACACAAAACTTAACAACTTTGTGAACACGCACAAAATAAATATCTAAAATTCACACCAAAGATAGCGATCAGGAACTACGTGCATCTACAAGAGCTAATGTCACCATTATTTGAGGGGGCGTATGTTACTGCTTATTGGCAACAACTTTTAATTTCTTTTCAATTGAAAGTTGTACTGAAACGTTGGTTACATTATCTGATTTTCGCTTACGGGCCATCAATAATTTTAAAAAACTGATTTATAATAAGCTAAATTTTGGTACTTTTAGATTTCACTTTTCAATAACTAACTTTTACCATAAGCTCAGCAACAACAAACACCTACATTATCTGTAAGTTTTTATGAGGGGTTAAGTCTCTCACGCTCTCCAAATGACGAGTTCAATTAGAAGGATGATGAATTCAATTAGGAGGAAAGGTTACCAACCACAAAGAGAAATTAGAAGGAAAGACATAAAAGAACAGGAAAGGACAAAAAAAATCTCCATAAATGCCCTGAAATTTCAAAATATACGAGATTTAATGAAAACAATAACTTCAAGATTTAAATAATTTTTCCGGTTAGATAAACACCGTACCTATTAGACTAGATGCCATCGCATTGAGTTTGTTTTTATTATATATGTATAAAAGTTTATTTCCTATGTTTGTTTTTAATCATAGCATGTCCATAAGAGCTAATGTCACCATATATCTAGGGTGTTTGTTACTGATTATTGGCAACAACTTTTTAACATTTTTTGAATTGAAAGTTGCACTGAAACGTTTGTAACGTTTGCCACAGCTTATGATTTTCACTTACAGGTCGAAAATAACTTACAAAACACCTACATAAGTTCAGCAACAACAAACACATACATTATCTGTAAATTTTTCTGAGGAGTAATCTCACACTCTCCAAATGATGAGTTCAATTAGATGGAAAGACTACCTACCACAACAAGAAATTATAAGGAAAGTCACAAAAGAACAGGAAAGGATGAAAAATTTTCTCCATAAATGCCCTGAAATCTCAAAATATATGAGATTTAATGAAGACAATACCCTCTAGATTTAAATATTTTTTTTGGTTTAGACTATATGCCATTGCATCAAGTTTTTTGTTATTATATATTGTATAGATTTTGCTTCCTATGTTTGTTTTTAATCTTAACATGTCTACGCTTGGGTTTCTTTTGCTCTTTTTAAAATAGTTTCTATATCTTACAGTTCAGAAATCAATTCAATTCATGATTTGAATCTTGATTTAAAAGGTATAATGCAGATGCTTCAAAGTCACCAAATGCCAATTCTTACAATGACGAGAGAATCCAAAAAGCAGTGCAATGACAACAATGCAGAAGGTATGAATCCAACAATATTTGGTCCATACGAACCATAGAAAGATAAGAACGAAAAAATCTCAATAGCTTATAATCTCAGTGACCTAATGGGCAGTGAAATACGTCTACTGTATGAATAGAATCCACAACTGATCAACGTTCAAGATGTCGGGCAAATCCACTTATGCTTAGGCCATCTTCAACCCTTTTCATTAGATTTGAGTAAAATTTTGGATTAAAAGCTTTATTCGATACTATATTTGATACTATAGTATCAAAAAGTTTTTCATCAATTTTTTAAAAAAATTCCCAACTTACCCTCAAATTTGGGATTAAAAGCTTTATTTGATACTATACACTCCAATGGTGAGAGGCAAGTTTTTCATCATAATTTTTAAAAAATTCCAAACTTATCTTCAAAACTTGGATTAAAAACTTTATTTGATACAATGATACTACACACTCCAATGGTGAGAAAGCAAGTTGTTCATCAAAATCTAAACAAAATCCCAACTTATCCTCAAAACCCATTTTAATCATTTTTTTTATGAAAGAACTGAAGGCTCCAATCCTTCACTTTTCGAACATTTCATCAATTCTTCTTAAAAAAGCTCTAAATTTATCCCAAAAGCTTCTTTCATCAAATTTGATGAAAATCTTGTTTTTTCCTTGATTTGATTAAAATTTAAAGGTTTTTCCTTGGTTTGGTGTAGGTTTGATGAAATGGTTGGAGCTGCATTTTTGCCTATTTTTCATCAAATTTGAATTTGACTTTAAAAAAAAAAAGTGAAAGGGTTGGACATGCCCTTAGAAGTTGTGAAGAAGAGTATCATTTGCTTAAGATTTATATATATAAACGTATCTCCAGTCCTGTATGGACAGGAGAGAGGTCTAGTTGGACCTTTTTCGGTTTAAAATAAATATACTTTAATGATTTAAATCGTTTATTTTATTGTTATTAGTTTATATATTACTATGATTTGAGCTGTTTATATATTATTACTATAAAAAATTAAATTGATAAAATGTCATTAACTGTCATAACAAATTATATTTATATTAATAAAAATAAATTATTATATTTATATTAATAAAAATAAATTGTTATATTTATTTTATTATTTATTTTATTAATATGATTTGTTTTGGCCATTACTGATATTCAATTAATTTAATTTTTTATAATAATAATATATAAATTAAAAATAATAAAATAAACGGCTGTAATGATTGAAATGGATTCATTTTATCAAGTGGCCATTGATACTATAGTATAAGTGTTACCTCTGAGTTGAGAGCTCGCTCAAATCTAAATAAGGTGTGGGAGTTATGAGAGTGTGAGCATTTGTTGATAAAAAAATAAAAAAATTTCATTTTGAACCCAAACCGGTCCATTAACTGGAGAGGAGCCAAATTCACACACACACACATACATACATATATATATATATATATATATAAACAATCAATTGAAATGTTTATAAACATCTCAAAATATACTCTAAAAATAGAAGAAGAAGAAGGAACCTGCAAGACGCTGTTGCAGTAACAGGTGTTGCCGAAATTCTCGAGTCCGAAGTAGTGCTCGCCTTCGGGAAATTGGTCTCCGAGAACTTTCTCCAGCCTCGAACCCGCAGCATCCATCAGACCATCGACCAAATACCAACACTCTCTCTCTCTCTCTCTCTCTCTCTCTCTCTCTCTCTCTCTCTCTAGCTTCGTCAATTCTCCATTATTAGGGCTTTCAAGGTCCGGGTTCGTTCTTTTTCTCTACCAACTGGATTTCTAGAGCCAGAAAAAGAAAGAGAAATATCTTCTCTATGTCGTTCAAGAGCAAATCATTAGGATTAGCTCCGTTGATTTTCATCTCTGCTACTTTTTTTCTTCGCATGGTTCCGTTGACTCCATCATCGTCAATTCTCCATTACTACTGTAGACTGTGGGCCCGTTTAGACGTAGAGCGGTGCTGACCGACCATGCACATGATCTATGATATGACAGACAAAGATTAAGGCCAAGCTTAAAAAAAATTTTAATTTATTTTTTTATAATTTTTAGCAAGTAAGTTATTTGATAACTACTAAAAAAAAATTAATTAATTATTTTTTTAAAATTTTTTTTAGTTTATTGTGATGATATTATTCTAAAATGCATGTCTATTAGAACTAAATTTTAAAAAAATTTACTAAATACAAAAAAATTTAAAAATAAAAGTCAAAAATATTTAATAAATTGGTTTTTTTTGTCTTATATAAATTTTTTTAAAATTTTGATATAAAATTTTTACTTTT
>JAOTRH010341006.1:0-36834 GCA_034768845.1 Heliamphora exappendiculata
GGTACAAAGGACCTAGAATGTGCAATGACCAATTTTATTGAATTCTGACGTGTCATAGGTTACTTAAGTTTTAAGTTTCGGTGATATGCTGCCTTGTTGCCATAACCATTTGATGTTGCTAATAATCGCTGGAACAATCGACATACAACTTTTTTACTAGTAGAGTTGATAGTATATGGTATAATGGGGTCTTTCCATTTTGGTCATTGCCTCCTTCAGAGACTTGGAGTTACACTAAAAATTCATGTGTAACATGCCCACACAGAAAGATTGAACCAAAAATCAAATGTGCGTCAAGACCTGCTCTCTAAATTTGGCTTCATGAATCATTTCATTAGTTTACGCTACTTTGGTCTGACTTTTATATTTTCCGATCTTTGGATTCAATGGAACTTGGTATTTCCAATATGTACCTCAATGAATGTGTTGCTCAACTTAAAACCACCTCCTTTCCTCTTTCCTTCCTTCCTCTGTTGCTCAATTTTTTCTTTTTTTGGTTTGATAAATAAGAGTATTATAAAGGGAGCATCAACGGAATGCAACCCAAAAAAGATACAAGAAGGAGGGCCGCATTAGCCAAGCCCAAGAGGACAAAAAGAAATGGCAAAGCACAAAAAACTCGTTGGAATCTATATTAGGACACACTTTATTTGTCATCCAATTATACAAAATGGACAAAAAAAGTTACTATTAAGATTGGAGGTAGACACCTCATGTCTTGGAAAAGCTTTTGTTGCACTCAAGCCAAATCATCGATATGAGGCTTGGTACCATCCCACAACCCTTTCTTCTAAGACTCCCAACCTTGGCGCTCCTCCAACTCTCTAGAACTGCTGCCACGTCCCCATTCAAACTCCAATTCTTATCAAACAAAGAAATGACTAAGCTCCACATTGTTGAAGCAACAAGACAATGCAAAAGCAAGTGAGAGACCAGCTTTCCATCACGCTTTCACTTGCAATACCACTTGACGCAAGATCTTCTATTAATGAAATGTTGATTAACCATTCGCTACCGCTCACAGCAAAAGGAAAAAAAAAAAAACTACTTTGGTGGGTGCCCCTACCCTCATAATTATACCTTCAAGGAAATCTTGTCCTAGAACTTCCAATTAGCGATTGATAGAATGAGTAAATCAAATCTACCGTTCCCCTGCCCCTTCACCTCATACTGTCCTCTCCCCTCCAACTTCTCGACATCTATAAAGAGAAGCAAGTAAAGACAATGGCTGATCCATTTCCAATCCTGAGGATCACTCCTCAGCCCAACATACCAGAAAAGGCCAACTCTCAGTCTCCTCATATAGTCTGACAGAGAAGCGTCCGTGTCCAAAGAAATCATGTGAAACATCTGGAAAGGCATTAGCTGTACTTGTAGTACTTCCAATTTGTCTTGTACTTCTTGCCTGAATGCCTATACTGCGCACGGTGAAGAGTAAAGCTTATATGCTACTTCACCAGCAGTTCAAGTGCGGCATTGGGGGTGGGGCTGGGTGGTTCTTTATTTTTCTTTTGCAAGGCCCTCTCACACCAACTATTGGCTTCCTATATCTCGATAACTCTTGCAACATTTGACTGTTAAGTGGCAGCTAAAACCTTTGCATCTTATACTTGGTGTTTCTTCATTAAGTATTATGCATAATTCAATGTGATTTTCAACAATTCATTGCTGTCCATGGACCTAATTACATTTTGGCAATTCTTCTCAGGTTTTAATATGTAGAAATGAGGCTGAAAAATGCTTAATCGAGACATCTATAAATTCACTGCGGATAAGCCTCAAGGTGAGCTAAAATAGTTTATATTTGGATAAATTCTTGAGTTTGTGTTGTTGCTTATGGATGAAATATTCAGTTTTGAGAACATGTTGATTTCATTCTCATGTAACTAATATGCCATTTGAATCGTGTTTAGAATTTTAAAATAAAACTTGCCTTCGCAGTAAACTTTCATTTCACTGTCAACAGATATGAGTCTTTGTAAATAATGGTTACAGATCTTCATTCAATGATCCCCAATGGTCAAGCATGCTTGCTTAATTTTTATTTAGTACTTGGCGTCATAGAATTTTTATCGTTTGCTGCAACTTACCTTTATGTTGAAATATGCGGCATTTGAGTTTCATATGTGACAGAGTGATAGCATGTGGCAAAAAAGCTTATTGAGAAAAGAAAAGCAGTACGGCCTTCACATTCCCCCCTTTTTAGGCAATTGAGAGAAATTTTAATCTTTGTACATGGATAGGAAGCTTATATTTTAAAGATGTCTTGCATGCACTTTACATTTGTTTGATTATCATGCCTTTAGAGCTCCCGAAAGTGCAGATGAAATAGTTATGTAATTAAAATTATTTCATTGTAAACTGATGCGCAAATGGAAAACATAGTCAGACAGATGATCTTATGAGAATAGATAGGAATTATTTCCATACCAAATTTTTTTAATGGTGTTGCACTTGCTGATTTTGCAGTGTGCTTGAGCTTTTTGAGGCTTGTTATATGTTTTTGGTTCCTGAAGGTAGCTCTTCTCGGATCTATAATCTAGATGGATAGAATAATTGGTAGGGAAAAAAAATTCACGAGTGGACCCCATGTAGTTGCGAATTGAGGCCTTGTTAAGTTGATTTGAGTCGCATAGATAAGCTTTAAATATAAGTTTTCCAAAAGGTTATATTCCTAAATAATTTTGCATTACTTGATTATCGTTTCATATCAATGAAATGTTGATTAACCAATTAAATAATGTTATAAGTGCAGTTTTATGCATCACTTTTCTAATTCGTCGTGTTAAATAGGGCATGCAATGTATTTAAAAACTTAAAACGCAGACTTTTCGAGTTGAGGTGTTTTCTTGAGCAAATTTTGATGGAGAAGTTGGCATCTGTGTCTCATCTAGGGCCTTGGCACATTGATGGCATCTTGGTTACTGTATGAATAGAATGCCCTTTCTGAGTCATCAGATGTATGCCTCAACTGACTTTACATTTTTAAGAGTGTTGGTGAATTTTATCTGCTGCCACTGAGAGCAGAGGTTTTTCATGTTTTTATCCCAAGACAGGCCATAAAGCATAAACCGTTTAGTTTGGAAAATTATCCTACAGCACCTAAGCAGAAATCTCAAACATATGTTCACATCCATTTGCTGCTTAACATGTCATCATAACTTGGTGGAAGAGTGGCTTCTAAGCTTATACTGAGATAAAACGGGGACATGAAGAGCTTTGTTGATTGCAGCATGACATTCATCATCATCCTTTATTTATTTGTTTGTTTTTTAATAAGTATTCAGCATCTTCCTTTACAGTATTTTCCTTTTATCCTTATGATTTCGTTCACTAGAATAACCTTCACAGACTTTATTAACTTATATGCATGTTCTTTTCTTGCTTTATAGGTGAAGCAAGCAGATGAACTGGAAAACATCCTAACTAAAAAATTTCTCAGATTTTTGTCGATGCGGGCAGAAGCATTTCAAGTACTGAGGAGAAAACCAGTACAGGTATATATCTTATCACCTCAATGAGTTGTTTTTGGGCATTTCTCTGCAAAATTCTTGTTGCGTGACAAAAGACCCAGTGCTAATGATTGGAAATAATTTGCTTCAGGATGAAATTGAACTTAGTCTCTAATGAAAAATTGTAGGATTTGGTAGGTGGATGGAAAATGCTAAACTGTTGTAACGTAGAAGCTTAGGTCTAGCCTAGGTGGGTATCCAAGGGTAGCGTCAAGAAGAGACATCAAGAGAGTGATTAGGGCTACGGATGAACTCAAAAGAGAAGCCTTGTTGGTTAGACCTTAGAATTAGAAGATAATTAGGCTAGCCTTGATTGACCACTTTGGTAAATGAAACATGACGGATTGACCTTCCACCTTTAGTTTCTTGCAAGAGTCTTCTGAGTTAAAATAATTTTAATTAAAAGTATACTTCTACAACGTCAGTTTGGGTAAGAATTTCGCCCTAATTGGAGTTAAAATTAGCAACTTATGGCCTTCTGATTGTTGGATTCTGTGCTGCTAGTAGAAGCCTGCAGGACTTGGTCGACCAACTTCAAGTGTTTGTCGATCAAATTGACATCCAAAGACCAAATTCTAATAGCTTTCTTAACCAACATGAAAGTTTTGTTGGATAAAAATTATCAGCAAACATAACAGCTGTGGTTACGTGTAGTGGTCATCAAAAGAGTATTAGCTATATTGTAATGAGAGTTGGTGATGTAGGACAGATTCAAAATAGGGCTAAGAATGATCAAAACACAAGGGAAAAGGGGCTGTATTGGGACTATGCACAGTGGACGTGACAGTAGACGTGAACAGTGGTTTGTGAATAGAAGAGGAAGAGTTAAAGAAAGATACGTTTAGGCATCACACCTAGAAAACCCAAGGCATCACACCAAGGGGTTCTTTAGCATCACACTAAAGAAATATTGCATCACACAATCATAACATAAAGCTAAACTTTATTTTACTCCATGCATCCTGTTTTGCTTACAATCTAATTTATACTAACTTCATCTTGACTCTAGAACTTTCCAAATTAAATGGCATAACTAACTTAGATTTCCTAGGACTCTTTAATGCATTAATCATGTAGAAAACATCAAAAGACTCTTTAACCAACTACATAATCCAAAGACCTTGATTAGAAATTTAAAGACATTTGACTCGAGAAACTCAAAAGAGACTTTTAAATAAATCCCAAATCTAGTTAATCTCCCAAATAGGCCCCACGTCATCTAGCATATGCCAAATTAAGGCTTGGGCTTTAGATCCATCAGATCCACGCTTTTTATAGACTTTAATTGCCTGCTGCCATTTTCCATCAACTCTCCCCGGCTTGAAAGAACTCGACCCTGGCAAGTTAAAAGCATGGAACTCTTCATCAAGATCAAGGTTGAGGCGTTGAAACTCCGCATCAATAATCCAAGTGCAATCTGACAGTCAACGTCGTTTCCACTTGATAAGATACTTTTGATAACCCCCATGTCGAGTTGAAACAATTTGATGATCAACCACGTCTTCGATTTCATCCTGAAAAGATTTAGGTACCGAGAGAGATGCCACAGGGTCAGCCCGGTTACTATTCTCAACATGCCCAAAATTTCAGGTTAGATCCTCAATATTGAACACATTACTTACGTGCATATCATCAGGTAATTCGAGCACGTAAGCATTTGAACTAATCTTCTTGAGAAATTTAAATGGCCCAGCACTTTTCGAATGAAGTTTCTTATATACCCCTTTAGGCTATTGTTCTGGTTTGATTCGAACCATAACCATATCGCCCTCATTAAATTCAGCAAACCTCCGCCGCAAATCAGCATGTTGTTTGTAACCCTCATTACTGATGGCAATCTTTCGTCGCACTTCATTATGGATATCACGGATATGTTGGCTAAAAGCTTCAGCTTCTTCACTTGGGCGAGCCTGGATAGGTAGAGGAACCAAATCGATTGGTTTCCTTGGAAGCAAACCCGTAACAATTTTGAAAGGACTGCAACCCGTAGATCTATTCATAGAACTGTTGTATGCAAATTTTTCCATAGGAAGTACCTAATCCCAGCTGCCAACATGATCACTAACAAAGCAGCGAAGTAGATTACCTAAACTGCGGTTAACAACCTCTGTTTGACCATCAGTTTGTGGATGAAAAGCCGAAGAAAAATTCAGCTTTGTATTCAGCAATTTCCATAACGTTCGCCAAAAGTAGCTCATAAATTTTGAAACACGGTAAGAGACAATGGTCAATGGCAGTCCATGAAGTCTAACGACTTCTTGAAAGAAAAGCTTAGCAATGTGGACTGCATCCAATGTTTTTGAACAAGAAATAAAGTGTGCCATTTTCGAGTAGCGATCCACAACCGCAAGGATAGAATCATATTTTCGAAGGGTTTTTGGCAATCCAAGGACAAAGTCCATACTTAAATCTTACCAAGGTTCATGAGGCACAGGTAACGGAGTGTATAAACCTGTATTCTTCTTTCTTCCCTTCGAAAGTTGGCAAGTACGGCATCGCGAAACAACCTTGCCCACATCTCGCTTCAAATTTGGCCAATAAAATCGATCCTCGACCATTGCAATTGTCTTGTCTCTACCAAAATGACCTGCTACTCCTCCGGAATGCAATTCCCAAATCATTTCTTCGCGGATGGATGTGTTGGGTAAGCAAAGGCGAGTTCCCTTGAAGAGGAAACCATCATGCAAAGTAAACTCACCATATTCTCCCTTCTGTCCGGCCACCAACTGAGCATGTGTAGGGCTAAAATCCTTACAAGAAAGATAGTCTTTCTTGAGCAAGTCAAAACCCACCACTTGTATAGCCATGGAAGAGAGAGCATATACCACTCGGCTAAGAGCGTCAGCAACCTTGTTCTCAGAGCCAGCTTTATGTTTGATAACAAAAGAATACTCCTGCAAAAATGAAACCCATTTACCATGTCGATGATTTAGCTTCTTTTGACAGTTGATGTACTTGAGTGCTTCATGGTCGGAAAACAACACAAACTCCTTATAAAGAAGATAGCGTCGCCAATGGCGAAGAGCTTGAATCACTGCATAAAATTCCTTGTCATAGGTGGAATACTTTTGCTTGGTTTCATTGAGTTTTTCATTGAAATAGCCAATTGGGTGCCCTTCTTGACTCAGCACAGCTCCAATCCCAACATTTGAAGCATCACACGCCAACTCAAATACCTTTGAGAAGTCAGGAAGGTGTAGAACAGGAGCTTCAGACATCATCTTCTTTATGTCTTCAAAAGCTTTTGTTGCTGCCTTAGTCCAAACAAACTATCCCCCTTTCATACAGTTAGTGATAGGTGCCATTACCGTGCTGAAATTCTTGATAAACCGACGATAAAAAGTCGCCAGCCCGTGAAAGCTGCGAACTTCATGCAAGGAGGTCGGGATTGGCCACTCTAGGATAGCTTTCACTTTACTTGGATCGGCTTCCACTCCTTTAGACGACACAATGAAACCCAAAAATACAACCATTGGACTCATGAAAGAACACTTCTTTAAATTAATGTAAAGCTTCTCTTGACGAAGGACCCTCAAAACTTGTTGAAGATGAAAGATATATTCCTCCTTGGTCTTGCTATAGATTAGACTATCGTCAAAATAAACAACTAGGAAGTGACCAATGAAGGGCTGTAATACCTGTGTCATAAAATGCATGAATGTACTTGGGGAATTTGTTAGACCAAATGGCATGACTAGCCACTCATAGAGGCCATCTTTTGTCTTGAAAACTGTCTTCCATTCGTCTCCTGGCCTTATGCGTAATTGGTGGTAGCCACTTTTCAGTTCAATCTTTGAGAATAAACAAGACCCAGCCAACATGTCCAACATATCGTCAAGCCTCGGAATAGGGAATCGATACTTGATTGTAATCTTGTTTATAGCATGACTATCTATGCACATGCGCCAACTACTGTCCTTCTTGGGTGTAAGCAAATCCGGAACAGCACAGGGACTTAAACTTTCACGAATGAACCCCTTAGATAGAAGTTCATCTACCTGCCTTTTAAGCTCTGCGTGCTCCCTTGGATTCATGCGATAGGCTGGAAGATTAGGCAATTGTGATCCAGGAATGAGATCTATTGCATGCTGGACATTGCGCATGGGAGGCAATTCATCTGGGAGTTCTTTGGGGGCAACATCAGAAAAATGGGACAGCAACTTGGCTACTTCTGTTGGCAATACAGAGACGGATTCAGCAACTAAACCTGATACTTCTTTCACCACCACAGCATATATAACTCCCAGTTCCATACTCTCAGCTTGAAAACACTTCTTGGTGAGAATGTGGAGAGATTCAGGCTTATTTTCAGCAACATCCTTTGGCTTCTTTTCCTTGAAACTTTCCATTTCAGCTGTAGTCATTGGCTTCAAAACAATCTCCTTGTTCTTAAATGAGAAAGTATGTGTTCCCTTTCCCAGATTGCTACACATCTCTATCATAAAGCCATGGTCTTCCAAGAAGGATATGTGTGACATTCATGGGAATTACATCACACCAGATAGAATCACTATAAGAACCATAAGAGAAAGAAACTAGACAGCACTGAGTTACCGGAATGGACGTGTTGTCGATCCCAGCTACCTTATATGGATGAGGATGTGGTTGAACAGGAAGCTTAAGATGCTCCACCGTGGCTGCAGATACAACATTCATGGAGCTGCCACCGTCGATGATAAGCTTTCGGGCTTGGTTTCCACAGCGAACCAACATTTGAAAAATAGAAGTACGCCTCCAGTCTTCCTTTTCAGTTTTTGGTGCTGCAAGGATACGTTTGACAACGGAAATCAGAGAATTGTCCACCTCTTCATCTTCTAAGTCATCTGTATTTAATACCCCAACGTCAAAGGAGTCATCATTATCATCATTGTTTTGTTGATCGAATTCAGCTTCTTGCTCCACTCCCTCGTGTAAACTCCTCTTCGGACATTGAAATGCCATGTGACCAGATTCACCACACTTAAAACACTTGATTTCCTTTCCCTTTCCTTTGTTGGCTGCATAATTCTTGCCCTTTGGATCAGCCGTATTGACAGAAGTTTGCTTTGAAACATAGGACCGGAAACGATTTGCATCATTGTACCCCTTAGTTATGGTTTCCCTAACTTAAGACACAAACTTTTTAAAAATTAAGTACTTCAAATACTCCTCCATATCCAAAGCAACTTGGAAGGCATGTTCGAGACTGTATAAGGGTTGGCGAAGCAACTCCCTCCTTATGTCGGGCCTCAAACCAGCCTTAAACCGAGCAAGAGTTTGACTTGAATCTTCCGTAATTTGACTCCTCATCTTCAGCTCATCAAATTTCTGCATATATTCAGCCACTTACATGTGGTTTTGCTTTAATTCAATCAGTTGTTCACACAATTTCTCATGGTAGTTTGATGGCATGTACTTTTCCTTCAACTTGGCTTTCATCTCCTGCCAAGTACCAATTGGTGGCTGTCCCAACCTTCGAATATCACCTTCAATACCCATCCACCAGATTCTTGCTAATCCAACAAGTTTCATCTTAGCAAATCTCACTCGCCGATCATCAGCCACATTGTACCATTCAAAGTACTCTTCAATCGAAGCAAGCCAATCATGAAACAAAGTAGGATTGACCTTACCTTCAAAAGCTGGAACCTCCATTTTAATTTTCTTAGTGATATCTCCTGCTGAATCATAGGTCTCATATTGGTTCCTCTGCAACAAACCATGGGCCCAATCAGACATGGAATTTCGCTGCCTTCCTTGATCTTGGTCAGCCCTAAATTGCTGCCTTCGTAGGGGATCTGCATGCTGCTCTTCCGTGCGCTCGCCTTGATTTTCACCATTTTCATTAGTATTGTTATTCCTAGAGTTTTCGCCTTGTTCATCACCATTAGGTTGAGTTGTTTGGCATTCCAAAGTATTGACACGCAGATTAAACCATCTGCTCCACAAGTTTCATCAGAATCTCGTCTCGCTGGAACTCAGTTAATCTTCCCCTAAATGGCTTTTCGGATCGTGCAGACATGATGCTACTCTCGCTCTGATACCAAGTTGATGTAGGACAGATTCAAAATAGGGCCAAGTATGACCAAAACACAAGGGAAAAGGTAATGTTTTGGGACTATGCACAGTGGACGTGACAGTAGACGTGAACAGTGGTTTGTGAATAGAAGAGGAAGAGTTAAAGAAAGATACGTTTAGGCATCACACCTAGAAAGCCCAAGGCATCACACCAAGGGGTTCTTTAGCATCACACTAAAGAAAGATTGCATCACATAATCATAACATAAAGCTAAACTTTATTTTACTCCATCCATCCTGTTTTGCTTACAATCTAACTTATACTAACTTCATCTTGACTCTAGAACTTCCCAAATTAAATGACATAACTAACTTAGATTTCCTAGGACTCTTTAATACACTAATCATGTAGAAAACACCAAAAGACTCTTTGACCAACTAAATAATCCAAAGACCTTGACTAGAAATTTAAAGACATTTGACTTGAGAAACTCAAAAGAGACTTTTAAATAAATCCCAAATCTAGTTAATCTCCCAAATAGGCCCCACGTCATCTAGCATATGCCAAATTAAGGCTTGGGCCTTAGATCCATCAGATCCGCCCTTTTTATAGACTTAAATTGGCTGCTGCCATTTAACTCCTGAATTTTTTCAAACACTGCAAATGACAAAAATCTAAATACTAATCACGTTCTTAAGTTTTTTTTGTAATGGCTTAAGTGTTTGCAATCGTTTTTAATTGACATTATGACACATAAAAACATGTTTTCCTACTAGAATAGATAATTTATACAACAAGACAAACACAAGCCAGTTTTCAGTACTAAATATGCCTTCAAATTTTGCTTTCAATTAGAGGATGATGTTTTTTGGCTTAGCGCTTAACAGTTCTATAAGTAGGACGAAAGATCAAGCTTTGATTGTTGAACTTTTAAGATCTAAGTGAGTATGTCCAAGTATTTTGAACAAGTGGAGAACAATAAGAGAAAGAAAGGAAGAAACATGGTAAACTTTGACTAGATTGAGTTAGGGTGTGCTATACAGCTTTTGCAAACCCCTACTCAACTTTTTGATGCTCAAAAAATATTTAATTTTGGATATGGATCACGTTGAAAATTGGAAGCTTGTTTTACTTGCATTATGAAAGTTGTGAATTTCGCTATCTTTTAGTGCAGCCAATGTCATTTTGGGTTCAGGTATATTTATTAATGAACTTCTTAATTTTAAGCAGCTTAATACCAATGGTCTCAGATAGGAATGTAATCTCACATAAGAAAGTTGAGCGAGCAGTAGGTGTTGCTTTGTGAGCCTAACAACTGATAAAGCCAGCGACAACAATCCAGGCATACTTCGATGGAAGAGCCTTATCCACATCATGCTCCTTGGATGCTCTGTGTTAGAGATATATACGCCATACTTTTGTGTAATGGATTTTGGTATTTATTTAATTCATTAATAAAATTTGTTATTTTTATTTTAATGAGAGTCTATATAAGCAATATTTTCATTGCATTATTTATTTAATGCTATGCATTTGTATTTTTTATTTATTTAGGATTTATACACCAATCTCCGAATGCAAACCGAAGTAAATACCCACGCACTAAAGTGGAGAAAATAATTGACATGAAGAATTTAAGTGGTTTGGCACAACTTGCCTACGTCCATGGGTGAGAGACATAATTCACTATAATCCGTATAGTGTACAATCATAAGATAAAAAATATCCAAAAAAACCCGACAAACCCACAACTCGAGTCTTAAAACAAATCCCGTTTTCCCGATTAAGGGTTACCCCAGTGCCTCCGATATTTTTTTCGCCTCTCCATACATTTTTGTCACCTTGATTCAACTCTACAAAACCTACTAAAATTATGAACTCCATATTTATAGGTAAACCCTAAAACCTTAGTTGACGTATAATTATAAAATCCTAACACCTCAGTTGACGTATAATTATAAAATTCTAATTATATGGGTCTGCAAAATATAAGACACACACCCAACAATCTCTATCTTGGTTTGAATTATGTAAACTACTTTGAAAATAACTAGTGTCAATATTGATTTTGCCATCATTGGCAATGAAGAGACTGAAATCCTAAAAAACAATGATCGTGCATACGAATCGAATCAAATGCGGTGCAAGATAGGATCTACAACATTCAAAAAATTGCACTGCGCGATCCATCCGGACAGAACGCCGTAGGGAAAAACAAAAACTTTTTTCGAACTCTAAAAACTGAAACCCGATACACTCATAGGACGGAATAGGGATTATACATGCGTGATCTCTCTGGTTTGATTACGTTTTAGCACTCGAACTTGAATATAAAGATCAACAAGGAAAACGGCAAAAAATGGGCAATCTTTTCTCCATTTAAATCTTTTGCTGTATTCCCAAAAGTCGAAACACGAACTAAGTGTGGGATTAGGTTCTTCGTGTTCCCAACACTATCTGGCTGCCTCTCTTTTTCTCTAGTTCTCATAGTATGTGGAAACCCTAAGAATACTTAATGATATAACGTACTGGCGACCAGAGTTATAATGGCATATAAATAAGTTACACCAGGGACCTAAAGAGCAAATAAGATCAGGGTTTTTAATGTAATTAGGAAAACTCACTTCAACCCAGAAGCAATTTCCTAAAAACATAAATTATAAATAATATCACTAAAGAATTGTAATTGCACTTTTGGCCTTATTATTAAAACTGAACTTTTAAGCATCTGTTATTAAATACTTATTATTCTCCCCACGTTAAGATTACAGATATCCGTCGATTAAATTAAATTACTGACAATTATATTTAATCGACATTTTTAATAATTCCTTGAGACCTTTCGCTTAATTTATTTGACATGTTGAATTATAAAATCCACATGCATGGTTTGACATAATCAAAACTTATAAACTTCCTTAAGGGGGTATCATCAATCCCTTGCCGTGGCATGAATTTCGTTAATAATTACTATTTGCCATATGAGTAATGTTGTTATCCAACTAACCGGGTTTATAGACCTATAAAAGATCGCACCCTCTAATGAATCAAAATAACAAATATTAAATATACGCGTCTAATAATTATTTCGAGATTAAGAGTATAAACACTTATAATAACTATGGGGTGTAAATTAATTTATATAGTCAATATAAAATTAATTACCTCAATGCGGTCCTCTTCAACACACAGTGTACTAACACAACGAGTCGGAACAATTGTTGAAACAATTACCATTTCTCATAATCAAGACAGATTTACTAAAACACTATGCTACAGTTATACCGATGATATGTCCAATTTCATCTAAGACTGGGAACCATAAACTTATATTCTACAAAAATCGATAATCTGGTGTTTCATGTGTAAGCCGAACTTTACACACCAGATTAACTACTATATAGAATAAAAGACACACATGCACAACGTTAAATAAATAATGAAACGCATACATTGCTCGTATAGATTCTCATTAAAATGGAAAAATAGTTTTTATTAATAAATAAAAACAAATACCAAAAATTCAAAACATGGTTTTTAGTATATAACCCTAATAGTCAATTCGCCACACGTAAACCAGCATGGCTCGCACCGTCACATCGAGATGCCCGACACCTATTCGTCGAAGTGTCTGCCGTCACTCCACCTACTCGCCGAGATGTAACCAATTATCTATCAAATCAGGAAATCGTTGTTTAATTTGACTCCACTTGCAACTAATCTTAATTGTCTAGTGCATCGCATTTTTCCTTGCATGTCAGATCAAGTCACCGCCTTTTTTTTTCTTTTCCTGTGCAAATAAATATTCTTTGATCTATACGAACCGAGATAAAAAAATATATCTGTGCTCCAATCTCCCATCGCGGCTTTGAATTGTCAACTGTCGGCTCTAATATCTTTTATTGGGATTTGAACACCAATTTCTGAACACAAACGGAAACACATCCATTAACACGCTAAAGAGAAAATCATGCAAATGTTTAGGTGGTTCAGCACAACTTGCCTACGTCCACACGTGAGAAAGAGATAATTCACTATAACTATAGAGTGTTTATCATCAGACCAAAAATACCCCAAAATTCAACACCGACAACCCGAGTCTTGAAACAAATCCCGTTTTCTTGTTCAGTGGTTCCCTCGATACCCTTGGTATTTTTTTCGTCTCTTCCTACATCTTTACCCATTTGATTCAACTCTTAACACAATAATTAGAATTATAAGGTCCATATTTATATGCAAACCCTAAAATTCTAGTTGTCATATAATTTTAAAATCCTAAATCCTAGTCGCATATAATTATAAAACCCTAGCTATATAGGTCCACAAAATACAAGACACACTCAATAATCTACACATTGGATTGAATTCTGCAAATCACTTTGAAGATAACCAGTCTCGATGTCGATTTTTTCGTTATCTTCAATCCGCCACATACAAACCAGTATGGCCCACACCTTCACAATGAGATGTTCGACACCTATTCATCGAGGTGTTTACCATCACTCCACCTATTTTTCAAAGTGTATTGGTTGTCAATCATCTGTCGAACTAGGAAATCACTGTCCGATTTGAGTTCACCTGTAACTAAAATTTCAGTTACACTCATTAATGACAGGTATTTCGCCACTGATTTAACTAGATTGCTCTCGATCACCCCTGATCACTCACAATCAAACCCAATCGCTCCTAATCAAATCTGATCTCAGTCTAGTTTGTACAATCTCGTTGAACTATTTAGACTTTAAAAATCCTAGTCATACCAATGAATCCGCAACGCCTCCAAAATCTTAGGAGACACCTTCTCTTTTAATTATTTTAATATATATATATATATATATATATATATATGAGCCGACATAGTAAAATAATTCTGAACGGTTAATTCCAACCCCACAAACACACTAGATTGCAGCCCCTAAAAATACAACCAACAAGAATGCTTTTCCGCGGCGTAGTGGATCAAGTCAATTGATTTGGTAACTTCGAGTTTTGTGTCTGTTGATTCAAGATAAATCTACCAAGTTAGTGTTGTTGAAATCTTCGGTCTCTTGCCTCGGTGTGCAGGAATGCTAATTTTTTTTTCTCGGTGTGTGAACAAAAATACTTTAGATCAATATTGCGAGATCAAAAATTGTGCCTTGCTTCGTTCACCCATTATGGTTTCGAATTGTCAACCGTCTGTTCTGATACCACTTGTTAGGATTTAAAAACTAATCCTCAAGCTCAAATCAAAACAAATATCCATGCACAAAAGCAGAAAAAATGATTGACGCGAAGAATTTAAGTGGTTCGGCATAACTTGCTTACGTCCACAGGCGAGAGAGATAATTCACTATAATCTATAGAGTACAATTATGAGATCAAAAATATCCCACAACCCGAGTCTTGAAACAAATCTCGTTTCCCCGATCAAGGGTTACCTCAGTGTCCCCGGTATTTTTTTGCCTCTCTATACATTCTCTACTCCTTTGATTCAACTCTCCACAAAACCTACTAAAATTGTAAGATTCATATTTGTAGGCAAAGCCTAAAACGCTGGTTGTCATATTATTGTAAAATCCTAAAACCTTAGCCACCATATAATTATAAAACCCTAATTATATGGGTTCGCATAATACAAGACACACACCTAACATTATTCTACATAGTAGATGATCTGGTGTATAAAGCTCAGCTTACACACAAAAGATCAAATTATCGGTTCTTATAGAATATAAGTTTTTTATTCACAGTCTTAGATAGAATTGGGCACAGTATCAGTAGGGTTGCAACACAATATTTTAATAGGTTTGTCTTGATTATGAAAAATGGTATAGTTCAAACTCACTCTGCTATGCACTTAGTGTGCATTAAACATGGCCTTCTTGGGGTAATTATTTTTATACTGATTGTATAAAATAATTAATACCCATGGTTATTATGAGTGCTTATGTTTTTATTTTTGAAATAATTTGTAAGCACATCTGTTTAGTGTTTGTTAATTTTGATTCATAAAAGAGTGAGATTTTTATAGATCAATAATTTCGGTGAATTGAATAATGACATTACGTGTATAGTGAACATTAATTATTAACGGAATTCATGTCCCGATATAAGGATTGATGATACTCCTTTAAGAAAATTTATAAGTTTTGATTATGTCAAACTTTGCAGATGGATTTTGTATCCAACATATCAAATAAGTTAAGTGAAAAGTCTTAAGAAAATTATAAGTGGTCAATTAAATAAAATTATCAGTAATTTAATTTAATCAATGGGTATTTGTAATCTTAACGTGGGGAGTAATAACATGGAGTTCGAAATTATTTTTGAGATAAGACTGGGAGTGTAAATATAATTCTTTAGTGGTATGATTTATAATTTATGAAATTATGAATTTAATTTGGATTGAATTAGGTTTTTCTAATTACAAAAGGAGTCTGAATTTCTTTTACTCCTCAGGTCTTTATTGTAACTTATTTATGTGTGTCATAACCCTTTTGGCAGTTAGGGTTTTTGTATTCTCGTGAGAAAGCAAAAAAAAGGGCAACCGAGGTAGGGTTTAGATCACAGATTTGCAGATCACCTTGATTTGTGATCAGGAATAATGGAATATGGTAGAAGACTTGAAGTGTAGTCGAGTTCATGTTCGTTTGCTAAAACGAGATCAAACCACCCTTATTCCGCCTTGTAGGGTTTTTATCGGGTTCTCGTTTTCTTTTCTTTTTTTTCCGGTATAATTCGTATACACTGTTATTGGTTACTGAGATTTCGTTTCCCAACACTTTAACCTATTTGTCCGTGTTGCTTTGTAAGCTTAACAACTGATATGGCTAATGACAATCCAAGTAACATGTGTGCATAAATGGAATAAGCCTTATGCATATTGTATTTCTTGAGTTCTCTTTTGATTTGTGCCTCACAATTTTTAAACATTCTTTCAAATCTGAAAAAATTCCATCTTTTCTTTTCCTTCTTTCTCCCATCCAAACATTCGGTTTTCATCTTCATCTTAAGTAGATATTCATGTTGATCTTGAATTTCTGTTACCTATTTGTTTTCACAATTTTCATCTTAAAGTTTTATGAGTTGCTTGTATTTATTATCTGCAACCCATTTAATGAGTTCTATATTCTAAACCTTACATCTGGAATCTTCATGTCCATTCTTTAGCCTTCATATGTGACATAAAGGTCAAAATCACATCTAAGGCTCTTTAAACTCGGCACATGACGATAGCTTCTTAATAGGCTTTCATTTCTGTGTATCAGGCTAACATTCACTGCATTTTTAACCTTTGGCATAATTTGAGAGTAGAGTTGGCACATAAGACAGTGAACTCTCAATCAATTAAAAGTACATTTTTCTTGATATTCGAGACATTTAATTTAGGGGAGTACATTTTTTCAGGAGTTGATTGTGCAATAATAAACAGAACTTACAAATTCACAGTTATCAGTGCTTCCTTATGTGAGCAGTGAGCTTGCTTGTAGATCTTCGTAACTTCAAACAGCAATGTCGGAATGACCAATTGACAGTTTGCTCTGTTTACCTTTTTCTTTTCTTTTCTATTTCTTTACACTAATTGTGTTTATAAAACCAATAATTAGCATGCGTCTCACTTATGTTTAAATCCCAGAATATCTATTTGTAAGCACTATCTTTTTTATTATCTAGATTTTATGCATAGTATGTTCTACTGATTCCTCTTCTTTCTTTTTTACTTAATTTGATTTTTGGTTGGTCCGCTTTGCAGGGATATGACATTAGCTTTCTTATTACAAACTACCATTGTGAGGAGATGCAGAAGCACAAGCTCATAGACTTCATTGTGCAATTCATGGAGGCAAGATTTACATTGAATCTTAAGCTTTCCATTACTTTCTTTTACTTGCATGCGTATGATAGGATGCTGATGGGAAAAGAAGTACTTCTTCATTCTGTCACCAAAGAAATGAAGTGCATGCTTATAGAACTTTTGCAATAGTTATAAGGTTTCTTTTTAGCTTTCTGTGAATGATCAACTTTTTGTGTCATACATTATGCCTCATGGATTTCAGATTTTCATATATTGGCTTATTTCTTGGAGCACCTTAAAGTTGCTCACTTCAAAGCAAAGAGACAACTAGGAAATTAAAATGTGCCTTAAATTTTGTAATTTTGATAAGTGTGAGCTCATTGATAACAATTTGATTGCACCTAATGGACTTCTTTGGGGTGGATTTATGTTGACAAAGTGTATTATAAACTTACTTTTTAGCTCCCATTTTTCAACCAAAGCACAACAGTTATGTTGGATGATGGGGGACCAATCTTGGACATGAGCTTTGCCAGGCTGATGGCTCAAGGCTGTGATTTGAACAATCTGGTTGTTTTTTTATTTAGGAAGTTCACCCCTCATAAGTATGTTAAAAAAACTGTTGGTGTTCAGAAAAGCATCCCCATTTAGCCAGGCTTCTCTATTTGCTTAATGCCATTTAGGCATCGAAGTGATGATATGTGATTGAGCGCAATGTAGGATCACGGATTCTTATGAGCTTTCACTCAATACATGCACATCTAATTTGACGATCTTCACCACCCAGAGATGGGCAACTTTTATTGGCAATATTTCTTCTATATGGCCTTGAGATCAAATTCGTAAATATATCGGTCCACTAACTTCTCTCACAACTATATCTTAATTTGGAAATCTTCAATGGTGGATCCAATCTTTTTCCCCCTTGGAGAAATGTTTTAACCACAGCACTTACGGGATTCACCATCTTGTTGATTTTTTGTGTTTTTGGTTCTATATATCTTTTTCTGTGTGTGTACGTGTCATCTGCCAACTGAGAGGTTTTGGATTTTTTCAAATTGCAGGACATTGACAAGGAGATCAGCGAATTGAAATTGTCTGTGAACACACGAGGGAGGCTCGTGGCTACGGAGTTTCTGAAGCAATTCATCTGATACTTGTTAACAAGTTCCCTACTTCGTGTGAGTTACTTTTTCCTTCTTGTGGGCCTTGTATTACCATGTCTGAGCTTCAAGTCATTAGGATTATATTCTAGTAGAGTTCATGATTTTTATAGAGGCTAGTTGCCCTCTCTCTCTCTTAATTGCATCATTTATACCCGAAAGAACTATGAGGAAAATGCACAATGCTGATTTAAGTTAAACCAATTCTGTTCAAGGCAAGGTTTTAAATATCGGCTGGTACGTATCGTGTCGGCCGATACGTTTTGGGATTTTGGACTTTTGATACCGATATTTATTAATGCATCGGTCGATATATAGTTGTATCGCCGATACCGATACTAATGCCAATATTGCGATTTAAAGCCCTGGTTCAAAGAGGAGATGGTGATACAGGTTCAAACAAAAGCGAAGCTATGAAACTTGAATGAGAGAGAGAGAGAGAGAGAGAGAGAGATTGGCTTTTTCAAGACTTTTCTGGACCTTTTAAAAAATTTGGTCTAGTTTTTTAAGTTTCTTTGTCCCGTTGCGATAAAATGAATCTAAAAAGTGTAGTTATTGTGAGTAACATTAAAAAGTTCACTAAAAATGATTTTTTTTATAGAAGCCTTAAAATTGTTTCTTTGTCTTATACGAATTTTCCTAGAAATATTTTTTGGTCAAATCTTTTTATCGTTAAAAAAAGTTTATTTATTAAAGACAAAAAACTAAATAATGCCATCTATACAAATTTTGACAACATAGGGGGAAAATGGATATCAGAATAACAAAACAAATATAGCAAACGTGAAGCTCCATGGTAACGTAGCATTGTTGCAAGAAAAAGGAGATACACTTTAGGTTGTGTTCGGAGCATGGTTTTGTGGAGGGATTTATTTGTGTGTCTACTAAATTTACTGACCGCATATGCTATATCTAGTCGTGTGCAATCGTTAAATACATAAGACTTCCAATAATCTTGGAATATTCTAATTAAGATATGTCTTCGGCCGTATTTTTGGATAGATATAGGTTTACATCTACCGTCGTTCTCGTTGGGCGATCATTGTCCTTGGTAAATTTATCAAGTATTTTTTCAACGTAATGTGATTGAGACAAAGTATATCCATAAGATGTTTTAGAAATTATCATTCCTAAAATAACATATGCCACTCCCAAGTCTTTAATGTCAAACTGCTTGTTTAACATTTTCTTCGTAGATTTGATCATTTGATCATCACTACCATTGATGAGCATGTCGTCAACACAAATACATATGATGACATTCTTTGTATGTGCTTTTAGCATAGACGCACGTGTCACATTCGTTTGTTTTAAACCCATTTGATATTATGGTATTGTCAAATTTCTCGTGCTATTGCTTTGGCGCTTGCTTTAAACCATGAAGAGATTTGACGAGTTTACAAACCTTATTCTCTTGTCTAGGAACAACAAGCCATTTAGGTTGTTCTATATAAATCTTTATTCAATTCACTATTCAAGAATGTTGCATTCACATCCATTTAATGTATATACAGATTAAACAATGCAGTTATGGAAATTATCATACGTATAGACGTTATTCTTGTAACCGGTGAATATGTGTGAAAGTAATCAAGGCATTTCTTTTGTCTGTATCTTTTAGCCACAAGTTTTGCTTTGTACTTGTCAATTGAATCATCTGCTTTTATCTTTTTCTTGAATATTTATTTATACTCGAGAGGCTTACAGCCGGATGGAAAATTCACCAGTTTCCATGTATGATTTTGAAGGATGAATTCCATTTCACTGTTTACAGCCTCTTTCCATAAAGGGGCTTCAGGAAAATGCCTCATTATAAGTTCGAGACTCATTTTCTAACAAAAATGTTAAAAAAGATGGACCAAAGAATTTAGATATTCTAGCCCATTTACTATGTCTAGGTTCTTCATTATCTTTTCCTTCTTGATCTTCATCATGATCACTACTTTGAGTAGTGTTATAAGTTCTTTTTATAGAACTTGTCTAGAATTATAATAAAATATTTGTTCAAAGAACACCGCATTCCTTGACTCAATAATAGTATTAAAATGCATATCTGAAATTTTTAATTTGTGAATCAGAAATCGATAAGCACTACTATTATTAGCGTAACCGATAAATACACAGTCAACGGTTTTAGGTTCTAATTTTGACTTCTTTGATTTAGGCACTACTACCTTTGCCAAACACCCTCGTACTCTTAAGAATTTGTAGGTACACATTCAACATTTTTACAATTCATAAGATGTATTATTCGTTTTCATGTGGGGAATCATATTAAGGATATAATTAACTAAAAGAACAACTTCTCCCCATAATTTCTAAGGTAATCCTGAGCTGATCAATATTGCATTCATCATATCTTTTAAAATTCTATTATTTCATTCAACAACACTTGTTTGCTGTGAAGAATATGGTGCAGTAGTTCGATAAATGATGCCATGTTGTGAACACAATTCACCAAAATACGATTCATATTCACCATTTCTATCAATCCTTAGAGCTTTGATCTTTTTTTCAAGTTGATTTTCAACTTTATTCTTGTAATGTATAAACATTCATAAGGTTTCGTCCTTACTTCTAAACAAATAAATGTAGCATTATCTAGTGCTATCATCAATAAAAATAATGAAAATACTTTTTACCATATTTCATTTGAATTGATTTAAAATCACAAATATCACTGTTGAAAAACATTATGAGGTGAAGATTAAACTTCGAGGGGGTGAATAGGTTAATCCATGATAAAGTAAAAATTATTCAAACATTCATGGGAGAGGACACAAGATATAATGTGAAAACCCTTGGGAATAACCCCGGGGTAAAAACCACGATACCAACTCACAAATTTTTTTTCACTATGAATAAAAAAGGTACAAGTAAGAAGAATAAAGATTTACACCTGTTACCCAAACGATGACCTAATTTTTTTGCTTGAACTAGCTCCCCAAGCTTCTTGATTTCATAGATTTCAAAAGCTTCAACCTCTTGATTTTCATAACCTAACGACTCTGATGTGATCTGAGTAAGTGTGTGAGAAGACGTATGAAATGGATGATGAAATGATGTATGTGAGAAACAATACAATCTAGGGTGAATACACTCTTAAATGATTAAGCGTGCACCTAGATTGCTACCAAATAGTGTATATTGGGATAAGCAAAAATGGTTCAACAGAGAAGCAATAAAGATTCTTAATAAATGCTTACTAAACATTCTAGATACCTTAAAATTGAGATAAAATATATATATATATATATATACTTACTGGGTTTTTAGCTGAGAGAAAGGCGCAAAGCTGTGTCTAGGCGCTTGAGTGCCTAACGAGTGAGTATTAGTGCATGGGCACCCGAGTGTGCCCCAGGTGATCAACAAATGCCATAAAGACTTAACCCTAAGAAGCGCGTAAGTGCTGCTTGAAGTGCTCGAGCAGATAAAGGGCGCTTTGCGTGCGCTCTACACTGGAGTAAAAAGGGAGACCACATTACATGGTCAACACTCAAGCACCTATCAGACGCCTTTACAAGCACACAACACTGGACAAAAGGCAAGCCCTCTATTGAAGGGCCAGAGCTCAAACGCCTAGCAAGCTTCCAACACTGAAGAAAAGAAAGGGTCCGAGGGTATATCAGCGCTCGAGCGCTCCTTTAGCACCTAGCAAACGCTGGCTACTGAAGAATCAGAGTGACTCTTAAAAACCCAGCACTCAAGCGCTTTGAAGGTGCCTAGCTGGCACTGTTTATTGAAAAAACCAAACGGTCTCCTAGAGAAAAGAAAAAACCAAACGCTAGCTAAGCGCTCAAGCACTTAGCTAGCGCTTCACGAGCGCTAGCTGCTGGAAAAGAACGAAAGGTCTAACAAAAACTAGTGCTCAAGCGCTTAGCAAGCACATGCCTTTGGAAAAGAGGAAAGGTCTAAGAGATTCCAGCGCTTGGCGAGCGGCTAACGAGCGCTAGCTGTTGGAAGCAAGGCACTTAAGTGCGTTGTAAGCGCTTAAAGAGCGTACCCTACTGGAAACTAAGTGCTCGAGCGCTTGGAGAGTGCTTAAAGAGTGATGACTACTGTTTTGGGCTACATAAGAGAAAATCATGCACAATGTATATAAGATGAGAAACGAGTACGGCTACCCAACCCAAACAGAAAAATGACTCACTTACAGACTCTGACAATTTTGTTAAACACCCGAAAATTGTCAATTACATCAAAAACTGTGAATTAGATCCAGATGTTCTGGATTCCTTTCAACAGAATGGAAAGTAGAATGGAAAGTAACCTTAGCTAATTTCGCCTCCACACAAATTTCACATTTGTGATTGGGATCAATATCGAGTTTTGACAAGCAATTCAAGTTAACTAATTTACACAGAGAATTATAATTAACATATCCCAATCTACCATGTCATAAAGAAGATAACTCAAGAATATAAGCAAAAGAAGCATCATTCTTATTCATCTCAAATTTTGGTATAACACTTATTACATTTAGTTTGAACAGACCATCAGTCTAATACCCCTTACCCACAAACATCCCACTTTTTATGAGTACAAATTTGTCGTACTCAAACACTAGTTTAAATATTAATTATTGACTCAACAAAGACCCAGAGACCAGATTCTTGCGAATGTTTAGCACATGCAGCACGATGTTGAGAGTGAGTTCCTTCCACAGAGTCATCTTCAAAATAACATTTCATTGGCCTTCCACCTTATAGGTAGAGGAGTTACCCATGTACCATCTATTACTTGACAAGTTAAGAGCATCCGTCTCTCTGGGCAAGTGGTACCTGTGTCTACCCGCTATTCGCTGAGATTTCCAACAAGATTTAATTCAGACACTACAACGGAAAGACTAATGTCATCCACCCTAGTAGAAAGGTTGTCTATTTTGGTTATGTTGGCTTGTGCATTCTTCTTCTCACAATTCTTGTGCTTGCGTCGACAATCCTTTGCACAATGCTCAGGTTTGTCACATATATAATATTTGTCCTTGAATTTGAGTCTCTTGGAGTCCCCATATTTATCACCAACATGCTTCCTCTTCTTGTTGTTTGATTTTCGGCAGTTGTTCCACAACATTAACCTTGTACTCCATTCCGGTCTTCTTCTTAAAACTGTGGTTCTCTTCCTCTATCCTCAACCTCATAATCTGTTCCTCTAGTTTCATCTCCTTCCGTTTGTGCTTCAAGTAATTCTTGAAACCTTTCCAACCTTGTGGTAATTTTTCAATTATAGCAGTAACTTGAAAAGATTCACTCAAAAGCATACATTCTAGATGAATGTCATGCAGGATCAGTTTGAGATCTTGAACTTGTCTACCATCAGACTTGGAATCCACCATCTTATAATTCAGAAATTTGCTGACGACGAATTTCTTTGCATTGGCATCTCCCGTCTTATATTTGCGATTCAAAGATTCCGACAGTTTCTTTGCCGTCTTGATTGGACTATACACATTATGCAGTATGTTGTCCAACCTATTGAGGATATAGTTCTGACACAGGAAGTCAGCATGCTTCCACCGCAGCAATCGCTTGCCAGTCGATTTCACTTTCTGTTAATGCCATAGCATCTTCTCGTAGGAATTTAGCCAGATTTAGAGTTGTAAGATAAAACAATATTTTCTATTGCCATCTTTTAAAATCAGTTATATTGAATTTTTTTGGCTTTTTCCAATGGTTTATCGGCACTACCATAGTGACAGATGTTGTCACATAAGGCATAATTGGGACATGGGTAGGGGTAGGTAGCAGTAGTATCAACATTTGCAGAATCCATAATATGTTTTCTGTTATTACAGAAACATCACAAAAACAGTTCCGTTTACTGTTACTGCAACAACATGAATAAAAGTGAAAACAATTTTTTTTCCTTAAAAACTACAATAATCTGTACACTCCATATTGATCTTAAATGCATTTTTTAATCCACAAAGGAATAAAAAGAAATTAAATAAAGAACAATATAGATTTTTGTCTTAATATTGTTTGATTAACGATCAAACAATAGCGTACCATAAAGTCAAAAACAAAAACAGAACAACACTAGAAAGAATTAAACTGAAATTAGAGTTTGATGGCATATGCCTCCCGGGATAAAACGATTGACAAGTGACAAAAGCAACGCAACAATCAGTCACTTCAGCAAACCAAAATTGTGGTTAAACGCTATCTCGAAAAATGCAGTAGTATGTTGGGAATCAGAAAGCAGAGCATTAGGGGTGAAATTCGAAAACTTCATACTTGGGTAGAGGGACGACCTTTATATAGGCTTCACTTATGCATGTTCGGTCTGGACTGAACAGTCACCAAATCAGTTCGGTCTGGTTGTTAGACCGTCTAACAGACATGAGCCCAATTCAAGACTCTAACGGTCCGTTCTGACTCCTTGACCTAGGCCAAACTCGACGCGTCACGTCGGGCAGGTGAGCTGTGATGGCGCACGTGTGGTTTGGGCCAAATCCACCCTTGGGTAAGTTCTCTCTCGTTCACAAAATTGGGTTCTCCAATGGACCTTCCCTTAAGTTCAAGGTTGGCTTATATAAGCCACTCACAAACTTACTTCTCAACTAATGTGGGATAGAGATCAAGTTACCCACGTTTACCATTTTCGAATGGCACACTTTGAAGTCAATTTCTTATTCACCAATTAACGATTTTGAACGCCACAAAATTCATCATTAAACTTTTCATTGAGATGAACAACTTAGCACTTGGAATCAACAAAAGAAAATTAAGTTAATTCCAATTTATTTAGCTTTAAATATTGCTAAAACTTATGTTCAAAAAGTTCAAAAACCTACACTTTTTCCAACATACAATTGGTAAAGAATTAATTTCATCATTGGCTTGGGGGTTGGAAAATATTATCGAACCATTACTCGTTGAATTTGACAAAGAATTAACTTCATCAATGGCTAAGGGGTCAAACAACCATTTTTAGAGAGCCTAATTATAAAAATAAAATGGGTCGAGAGGTTGAAACTCGAAGCAAGTAATCTATGAAATGAATTTGTCAATAATGGTTAACACGAAAAAAAATTGTGATTTTTTATATTGTTAAAACTAGTAGTTTATATATTGTAACTTGTAGCAGAAGTTGTAAGTGCTTGGTATAAATTGTAGCTTGTAGTTGAAATAGAAAAAAAAGTAATTATAACTTATAGCAGAAGTTGTGAGTGTTTGGGTAAGCTAGTAGCTTTTAGTTTACTGATTTTAGTTATAAATTACAAATTTTTTCAAACAACTCCTAAGTAATTTATCACCTATATTGGTCAATTCGCCAATAAATGATCGGATAAAAATTTGATTGGAGGATATGTTTTGCAGCTAAGGGAGTGTATGGCAAAACTTTCTGCTATGAATTTTAGTTTCTTTCTATCAGTTTTAGATATAAACTATAATCTATTCTAAATATGTATAACTTCTGTTATATTTAGTTACAAATTACAATTTTTAACAAATTCTCATAATTTCTCCTACAAGTTACAATCTATAAGTTATTAGTTTCAGTAATACCAAACACCACCTAAATATGGCTAAAAATTATGAACAATTTTTGTTTATAAAATTATATTTTTTAACATTGTTCAAAATGTTGAATAACTTGATATATATTGTTGGGTCCATTTATTAACAACTTAAACTTTCGAGACAATTGGTGACTTAATATGGTATAACTTATCAGAGTTTTGATTTTACGAGATCTTGAGAACAAGTCTCATGATGCGCTTTTCTATTATATTTATTATTGTGCACTATGTGTATTTGTGCACCTGTTCAGTTTGTCTGTTTCTCCACATGCGAGATATAGGGTCGCATATAAGGGAGAGTATTGAATAACTTGATATACATTGTTTGGCATATTTCTGAATAACTTAAATTTTTTAAAAAATTGGTGACTTCGCACAATATGTCAAATTTTTAAAGCCACGTTGTATCACGATTTTTTATTGATCGAAGCCTACATTGAATTTGAGGATCACATCGAAACTTGCTTTTAATGAGGTGGTTGATGAAACAATAAGGATGTAGGTTAATAATTTGCTTAGGTTAATGTCTAACAAATTTGGTTTTTAAGATATTTAATTTTTTTTAAGAAGGAAATAAAAAAATTAAGATAGTTTGGGATAATTTTTTGTAGTAATTTTTTTTTTTATTAAAATATTTAAAAAGAATTTATTTTTTGTTTTAAGTTGTAATGTTTAGAATATTGATACGATTTTTTTGGTGAGAAGAGTTGACTTTTTAAATTAATGGTATTATAGTCATTTTACTGTCAAAAAAATTAAAGAGTTTGGGATATGTATAATTTTTTTTTTCTTAAAAAAAGAAGTGCAAAAAAAAATAGTAATTTTTTTGGTATGCCAAACAGTGCAGCAGTGGAAATTGAAAATAACCTTATAAATTAAAAATAACCTTTAATAGGCTTGTGGGAACTGAAACAATCGGGTACCAATTCCAGAATTGAGAGAGAAACGAGTTGGAGTGACGCACATGCCGCAGCCGAGTGATACCGAAACGGTGGAAGATCAGCCCATTTTTTTTCTTTTGTTTTTTTTTTCTTTTGGCGTAGATCAGATAGTAAATAAAGCTAGATTGCTGTGTAATTTTAGGAGTATATTTTCGACACTTGGTTCTTGTCTTCATGGGTGTGGAACATTAACTGGTGAAATTTAAACCTGTATCTAATTATTCAGCAGAATCTACCTTATGGTAAATATATTAAAATATTTATGTTAGTCCAAAAATATTATTATTCTTGATATTATTATTTTTTGCGTATACCTAGAGAGTAAAATAGTGTAAACTTATTATTTAACATAGTAAAAATTTAGAAGTTGGATTTTGGTCCCCCAATTTTTTCCCTTAGGGGGTTTTCACCTAAAATATGATGTCTTGAAATTTCATTATTTTGTTATATTGTTCTTGTTGATACCATTTAATCATGCACAAAAGAGAAAAAATTATTTATTCTATTCCGTTGCAAGTATGTGATTAAATATTTTCCAACAAAGAAAATGTTTGGTGTTTCCACTACAATGTACATCAACAAGTCTCTACCTCAAATTCTAGAAGATGGACTTCTGGGCAATATTCTTACCAGAATAGTTTTTGCAATAAGAATTGAAATTAACCAAGCTCAATCCTTGGAGATATAAATTTGTTTGGTAAAATTATTGCTAGTAGCTTTTAGTAAGTTATAAATTTTTTTAAATATCCATCACTTTTGTTTGTAGGTGGGTAAAAAATTATACTTGGGATATAGTGTCATGACCAATTTCTCAAAATGGCGTTCGTGTCCAGCTAGTGAGTCAAAACCCATCCGAGATCTCTTATTTTGAAAAATCTTTTGTTAATTTTGGTTTTTTTTATAAATTTCACAAAAAGCTTTCCTAGCGATCCTTTCAAAACTTCCGAGAGCATACTAGTGTGTATGTTAGAAAATTCATACATCATTCAACTTTTCATACGTACATAAATGGAGAAGATACATTCATTCAAGGTTAAACAACAAGCAAAAGAGGGAAAAACATTCACTCCAATCCAATCTCTTTTAGGTATCATTTGAAACATATTTTTTGGTTCGTGTCGTACTGTACCAAAAATAATTATGTAAAACCTTATTTTAACTACTAACCCGTAGGATAGTAGCTAACGTCCAAATATCGTCCACAGGAATTTGAATGCGATTATGATTTATTTATAAATATTTTATTAATAATTTTTTTTAAAAAAGGAGTTTGATTTGAATTATGATTCTGATTAAACTAAATAGTTAAGAAATCAAAGTTTTAGAATTCAAGTGGGAAAGAGATTCTTAAGGAACTCTTAGTTTTATCCAAACTCTAGTTTATCTTTATTCGATTTAATTCAATCATATCGCGACTACAAGACTGATAAAAATTATTAAGAAGATAAGTTCGAATCCAAATATGGCATACTCTATCTAAGCTTTTGGCACGGATCATCCAGAGCACAACCTGTCCTAACGAAGTGTAGAGTATCTCACGTTTAGATATCGAAGTACAGATATAACAATTGTATGATCTCGTTTTCACAATCAAAGAAAATAAAAATGGAACTAGACAATCAAATTAAAAGCTCGTTGATCAAAACAGCAATGTCTCAAACCATACAATGAATTGAATCCAAAATAAAGAATAAACAAATGAGTTGAAACTACTCCTAAGAATACCGGACTATGGATTCATCATCCCTTAAGAACAGAAAAAGCTTAGCCGCTCATGTTGCGACTAGAAAACACAAAAAGTTGAAGAAGAGCAAAGCCTCGAGTCTTCATCTTTGACTTCTTGACACGTCCCGAACCTTCCAAATTGGTCTCCTAGCTTCCCTTGATCCGTCGTCTTCTGAAATCTGAGATCCTTGATTAATGAGCCCAAGTCACCTATTTATAGGTGAGCATTCGGCCACAGTTTCAGTCTCGATGTGCAACTCTTCCTGTGCGCACCGTCCGGACACCAGATGTTCTGTCCGGACGCTTTTATGCTTCATCTGGACGCTAGACTCTTTCGTCCGGACGCACTTATTTCTATCAATATTTTGTCCAAACGCTCGTCAGGACGTAATCATCACATAAACTTTTCTGTCCGAACACCGTCCGGACGCGATTCTTATTGGGCCAATTCCGTTTGGACGCTAAAATCGTTCGTTTGAACGCAACTTTCTCCAAATTGCCAATTTTGTCCCTCGTCTCCTTTTCGTCCCGTTTTACACTATTTTTTCCTCGAAGCCACTCCCGATGATGCTGTTGACGAAAATACTAATAAAAAAAATTTTAAACATGTTTTCGAGACATAGCGTAGTGTATTTTGCTGAATATGATCGACACTTTTACGTATTATCACACCCCCCAACTTATACTTTGTTAGTTCTCAAGCAAAGCAAAGAAAAATCTATCACATTACCTCACATGTAATATTTTTTTTTTCAAAAGATCAAAGTAAAAACTGTAAAAATACTACCCCTGATATTGAATTCATACATTAACTTGACTATCTATTATTTCACAAAATATTCATCACAAGAATTGAACTTAAAACTATGTCTCGACTTCAATCCTTATTGGATATTCACTCACAATAAAACACTCAAAAACTTGCTTATATATGTGTGATCATGTAATATGTGGGAGAGAAAATGTATATGCAATTTAATCGATTACGTCCACATACTTTAAGACTCAAAAAGAAGACAAAAAGTAAGAACGACATATAATCTCGTGATTAGAATGCCATATATCGAGAAAATTTTATGCAGGTCGAATCTGTCATTTTCATTCAATTATTTCTGTACATCAAATTATGTCCTATCTAGAATCAATTAAGTCTGTATTTTTTGTTGTAACGTTAGGTAAGAAAAATGTATATCAAGGCTAGGGTCGAGTGTATATAATGTCCTAGAACATGTTAATTGTGAAATATTATTCAATTCTCTATTTTCTTCAATTATTTCTTACATTCACCATTTTCAAAGCTAACTTTTCACTTTGAATCACACAAATTTCTACATTTTTTCATTCATTCAATCATTGCACTTTTTTTTGTACCACTCAATTACTCTCCCCCCCCCCCCTTTTTTTTTACAGATTTTCCACCCGTTCTGATATAGACTCTATTAATTATACCTATACAGCCGCTTAACCTGTTCACGTGACTTTTTCAGATATAACAGGGGAACAAGAAAAAAGGCTTACATGTAAAAGGCTCAAAAGGGGATATTAGAGTCAATTGAATAGAAAAAATACAAACATAATCAAATATAGAAATATCGCCTAAAATCATTTCCCAAGTTTAACAAAATTTTTGCATAGTCCTTATTTTTAAAAAATCTCAAATTCAACATGCACAACAATTTCTCAACCTTAGACCATATAACGACAGTTGCACGCTGAATAAAAAAAAGAGTAAATGTAATAATAATCTCTCAAAAAGAATAACTGGTTCAAAGACTTACTAGGTTACGTCTCCACCTTATTGTTTCTTCAAGTCATTCTTACTACATACATTCATTAGCATAAAAATCAATTTTAACAACCAAGTGTGCAGTGCCTGATTGTACCAAGTGTACAATTTCATGATTTATTTCTTGCAATTACAGCAATAGGCTAAAACTATTGCATTCCTTTTTATCTGAGGTGGTAAAGTTACAACTAAACTTTAAACTTCTCAAATTTTTTATTTTATATATATATATATATTGCACACAATTTGGTAATGAACACAATAACACCCCTAACTTGAATATTACATTGTCCGCAGTGTGAACACAATGAAACAAGAGGAAAAGAAAAGTTACTGTGGAATAAAGCATTCTCCAAATATAACACCTGTGAAGAAAAACTAGAACATCCACCAAGTAGGAAGTAAAGCAGATAAAGTCAGATCAAAATAACAGAAATTGCATATATTTATTAATTGCTAACTTTGATTATTATATAGACAAATGGAAAAGAAATACAAGAACCAACAAAAGAAAAATACCCTAACGACCTACTGACTGTGGGACTAATGTGGGTAACTTGGAGAAAAATCTAAAGCTTGAAAAGAAAAAGAGAAAAAGGAAAAGAAAGAAAACAGAAGAAAGAAAAGCATCAAAATGGAGGGAGGCAGAGATCCGTGCGTAGGAGCTAGGTTAAACTGGCGCAGCAGCGCACAGAGTTACTCCTCAGTTCGCGCCTGGCCTCCTGCGAATGTGGCCTCCAGTGTTGCCTGGCTGGTCTCCAACCGATCCAGCCGGTCGTTCAAGGCCTTATAGGTGGCCTCAGTTAAGGACCAGGTGGAGGAGGAAGGCAGCGAAGAGGAGGATGCATGCGTGGAGTAGGGAAGAGGGCAATTGGTGCGGGGCGAGGTGATGTATTTCATCATCTCGTCCAGCATGAAACGGGGGATGGAGACGGAGGCACCAGTGTGCAGCGCGTAGAGGGCTTGGAGGAAGGCGTGGCGACGCTCGTCTTTGTGGTCCATGGGGAACGTATTTTCTGCAGGACAATATCCACGAACCAGAGAAGTTCGATGACATAGTCGTGACGGGCAAAGGTAGCCCTAGGGGTGGCATAGCCCTCAGAGATGGTGATGGCCATGTTGGCATGAGTGACTGGGTCAGGGATGGTAGGCAGGTGGTCAACAACTTCGTCGTCCTCGGTGCTGAATATGTTGAGAATGGTGGTACTGTGGTGGGCGCCAAAGGAGAAGACGACGCCATCGACGGTGGAGATGAAGTAGGAGGTGAGGCAGTCTCAGTTGTCGTCACCCACCTGGCGGAAGTTCTGGTAGAAGAGATAAACCAGCCGGGGTAGGGGTGTAGAAAAGGGTCGCAAGGGCAGAGGAGGCGACGAGACTCCAAAAGCTGAATGCCTTGGGAGGTATACTCGTCATGGTAGAGGAAGGGGTCACCAACCGAGAAGGTGGTGAAGCGATGGAGGTCCCAGGCGTTCCATTGGGCGGAAGGTGTTGAGGATGAGGAGTAGTCGGAGCCACGTTCTCGTTTGGTCGGGCGATGGGAACCGAAAGCCATGGGCTAAGGGTTGAAGGAGGTGGAGAGTCAGAGAGAAAAGAGGGAAAATGGGTGAGGATTTGAGATGGAGGAAAAAGAAGAAGAGCCTCAAATTTATAGAATTCGGAAGGTTCCGTCCGAACGGCCGAGGCGCCTCTGAACGTTGTGCGTGGCATTCGGACAACGTCTGGACAAAAAAAGGGAGCGTCCGGACAAAATTTGAATCAATGGGAAAATGGAAGAGTTACGAGGTAAAAGGCATTAATGGCAAGTGCTAAAAATGTCACCTCGATTTGATTCCATCCGAATGGAATAAGGGCGTTCGGACGGAAGTTGACTGATCACCGCCGCGTGTCAGCCAGGGGTTCGAAAGGGCATAGCTGTTGAAATATCGTCCGAACGCAATGACGGTCGCTTGGACGGAAGAAACAGAGCAATTAATGCTCTGGGAAACTAAGGCGTCGCGCATGTCAAGAAGGGACATATCCCATTTCATTCGGACAAAATGGGACTGTACGGACGAAAATATTTTTTTTTAATCTTCCCCTATTACTCTAAAAGAAAATTTGGGTTCCCTCCCAATAGGGCTAAGTTTAATGTATTCAGCCATATGTGGTGCTCGGTCACTGAGTCGGGAGTGTAGGATCAACAAGGTCGGTGGACTCGATAGCAGGGTCAACAGAGATACCATCGATGTACGGTTTCAAATGCTGGCCATTGACTAGAAGATGCTTACCCGAGCGAGGGTTAAGTAGCTAGCAGGCACCGCTGGGGTAGATGTGGGTCACCACAAATGGGCTTTCCTATCTCGATTGGAGCTTACCCGAAAAGAGCCGTAACTTGGAATTAAATAACCACACCTTTTGATTTGGTACAAATGACTTTTGATGGATATATTTGTTGTGAAAAGTTTTCGTTCGAGCTTTGTAGGTGTTGGAGTTCTCGTAAGCTTCATTACGAATTTCTTCAAGCTCGCTGGGCTGAAATTTTCGGTGGGTACCAGCATCATTCATATTGAAGTTATAAGCTTTGATGGCTCAGTATGCCTAGTGCTCTAACTCTACCGGAAGATGACACGCTTTTCTAAAAACGAGACGATATGGAAACATGCCTATGGGGGTCTTGAAGGCAATGCGATAGGCCCAAAGGGCATCGTCTAGCCTCTTGGACCAATCTTTCATATTAAGGCGGACGGTCTTAGTCATAATGTTTTTGACTTCCCTATTGGATACCTCAACCTGGCCACTAGTCTGTGAATGATAAGGAGTGGCTATCTTATGAGTGGTGGAATAGCGACGGAGCAGGGCTGATAAGTGTTTATTTATGAAGTGTGTGCCCCCGTCATTGATAATAGCTCGTGAAAAACCAAATCGACTGAATATATTGGATTGAAGAAACTTGACCACCACCTTATGGTCATTCGATTTGGTTGCCACAGCTTCGACCCATTTGAACACATAATCCACCGCTACTAAGATCTACTCGTAGCCATGTGACGGTGGAAAGGGTCCCATAAAGTCGATGCCCCAAATGTTGAAGAGTTCGACAATGAGAATGGAGTTTAGGGGCATCATATCTCGGGAAGAGATCGTGCCAGTTTGTTGGTAGCGAAGGTAGCCTTGGCAAAAGGTGTGGGCATCTTTAAACAGTGTGGGCCAGAGGAAACCAGACTGGAGAACTTTTGCTGTTGTCTTTTTTGCCACTGAAGTGTCCTCCACAGGAAAGAGAGGGACAGAAAGTCAGGATACTGGCTACCTTGGATTCAGGGACACATCGACGAATCACTTAGTCATAGCAATATTTGAAAAGTTTTGGATCTTCCCAAACGTAGTATTTGACTTGGGAGAAAAACATGTCCTTATCGATAGTGGACCAATGAGAGGGGATGCGTTTGACTGCCAAATAGTTGACAATATCGATGTACCATGGGAGATGGGCGCAGGTGACTGCAGAGAGTTGCTCATCCATAAACTAATCTCGTAAATGAGTGAAGTCACTAGATGAGGCAACTATAAAGCGGGATAGGTGTTTAGCTACGGAATTATAGGTTCCCTTTTTATCTCGGGTCTCGAGGTTGAATTCTTAGAAGAGAAGAATTCGCCAGATGAGTCGGGGCTTAGTGTCCTTTTTGGACAGCAGGTGCCAAAGGGCAGCGAATCAGTGTAGATGATGACTTTTGAGCCTAAGAGGTACGACCTAAACTTGTTCAGCGCGAAGACTACGGCCAATAATTCCTTCTCGGTAGTGGCATAATTCAACTGTGCGTCAGTGAGGGTCTTACTGGCATAGTAGATGGCATGAGGGAGACGGTTGACACGTTGACCTAAGACAGCTCTTACGGCATAATTCGAAGCATCACAGATGATCTCGAAAGGTAGTGACCAATCGGGTGACTGCATAATGGGTGTAGTGGACAGAGAGTCTCGGAGCTGCTCAAAAGCTCGAAGGCAGGGCTCGTCAAAGATGAAGGTTGCATCTTTTGTGAGAAGATCGCAGAGTGGTTTGGAGATATTGGAGAAGTCCATTATGAATCTACAATAGAAGCCTGCATGCCCTAAGAAAGAACGAACCTGCCGAACAAATGTAGGGAGAGGAAGTTTTGAAATGAGGATGACTTTAGCCTTGTCAACTTCAATCCCCCTTTTGGACACAATATGCCCCAAAACAATACCTTGTTAAACAATAAATGGCTATTTTCCAATTAAGCACAAGATTTGTCTCCATACATCGTTTGAGTTCCTTCGTCAAATTTTAGAGACAATCATCAAATGAGGTCCCAAACACGGAGAAGTCATCCATGAAGACTTCTAAGAATTTTTCGACCATATAGGAGAAGATGGCCATCATACACCGTTGAAAAGTTGTGAGTGCATTACATAATTCAAAAGGCATACGCCGATAAGCGAAGGTGCCAAATGGACAGGTGAAGGTTATCTCCTCCTGGTTCTCGGGATAGACGGGCACCTGGTTATACCCGGAGTAACCATCTAACAAGTAGAAATAACTTTGACCTGCTAGACGCTTTAAGATCTGGTCAATGAAGGGCAACGGAAAGTGGTCTTTCCTAGTGGCAGCATTCAACTTACGATAGTCAATACACACTCACCAACCAGTCGTGGTACGAGTGGGTATCAACTCTTCCTTGTCATTTTCTCACAATAGTGAGCCCAAATTTCTTTGGAACAACTTGCGTTGGGCTCACCCACTTACTGTCACGGATGGGGTAAATGATACCCGCATCGAGCAATTTCACCACCTCTTTTAATACAACCTCTTTCATATTTGTGTTGAGTTTCCACAGCATTTCTCGGGTCAATTTTGCATCATCTCGCGGTAGATGCGATGCATGCAGACATAGGGTTCAATCCCTTTTAAGTTGGTGACTGACCATCCTATCGATCCTTTATGGTTTTTCAGAACCTCAACAAGTTGAGACTCCTGGTCAGAAGTCAAACCAAAGGCAATGACGAGGTAAGGTGTTATTAGGCCCTAGGAATACATACTTGAGCGAAGCCGAGAGTGGCTTTAGCTCAAAGTCTGGTGGTGAATCTAGAGAGGGCATAGCAGGGATGGAGGATAGAGGTGGTAGGGGCTCAAATTGAGACCTCCACGGTGGAGTGTCAAGATTGCTGGCAGACTCGAGAAGAGAAGTGACCTTACTCATGGACTGCTCGACATCAAATGTGTTAGCTCCAAAGTGTGCTAAACACGTCTCTAAAGGGTCGTCACCGAATATGATGGGTAGTGCCGATTCGGTGGCCACGTCGATTACGTCGACTGCAAAACAGTCAAAATGTTGTGGGGGCTGCTGAGAGGGAAGGCCGGTCTTAGGGGTGGTGCTGCCATGTTCCCCTGATTGGGTTGTCTCAAGAAGAAGTTCAGCTGATTCCACTAGCCCGGGTTATAGGTATTCGAAAAAGAATCGTTACCCGGACGGGAGAAACCCTGGGCTGCATTGACCTGTTCTTGGACAAACTCGAGGTATTGCGCAGCAGATGGATAATCGGATACAAAGTAGGCCAGGCTGGCGAACAATACATATGGGCCTGGAAAGGTAGGGGATAGAGCAGCAGGTGCTGCGGTGGAACCATTGGACAGAAGCTGAGTTAAGGTTTGTGTCAGGGTGGCAACTAGGTCGGGAGTCTGCAAAGTCACGTATATGCCTCGGGATTTTGTGGTGGCGGAGGCTATAGACCAATCGCTGCAAGAAGCAAAGGCTTAGTGTTAGGAGTTTTCGCTCAACCTTTCAAATAGACTCCAGGCCTCATTCTCGTTTTTCAACATGAAAGTTTCATCACAAGACGCGTCGACATACTGGCGGTGTTGAGGTGTCAACCCGTCGTAGAAACATTGGACCAACTTCCATTTAGGCACCTGATGATGAGAACATGCTCTAATAAGATCCTTAAGGCGTTCCCAAGTCTCGTAGAAGATCTCGCCATCGAGTTGAGTGAAACTCGTGATGGCGCGTCTAATTTGGTTGGTCTTGCCGATAAGAAAATATTTTTTAAGGAATTCTTGTTGAAGTTTACCCCAAGTGGTGATCGCGTTCGGTTCTAGAGAATTAAGCCAATGCTTGGCTTTACCTTTAAGGGAGAATGAGAACAGTTTCATTTTAAGGGACTCGTCGGAGAAATTACTAATTTTGACTGTTGAATTCATCTCAGAATTCATCTATGTGTTTGTACGGGTTCTCATTACCAAATCCACATAAATATGGGAGTATTTGAATGATAGTTGATTTGATTTCATAGTACGTGACTACAACCGCAAGGAGCTGGAGACAAGAATTCGACACATACTCCGAAAGAGTGAAGTACTCAATCAGAGATTTGACCTATGGGTCGTCCTGATATTTAGAAATGGAAATGGGGCG
>JAOTRH010341117.1:0-36834 GCA_034768845.1 Heliamphora exappendiculata
GTTTCTTATATCATTATGTGATGTATTCAGTGCATATATAGGTTGTCAGAAAGAGTTCTGTGATGCACAAAAAATAGTCAAATGTGATTTTTTGTCATATATTAATTTAAATAGCCATATATTAATTTTTTGTCTAATGTGATTTAAAATTATTTTTTAACTAAACAATTTTATTTATTAATTTAGTTTAAGTTAAAAAAATTTAAAAATATATTTAAATCTAAATTATTTTTTGGGATAAAGTTGACCAGTAAATAGTCTCTTTCGTCTGACACAATTTGTTCTTATTCTGTATGATTGCACAAGTACGTCACAAACACCCATACACAACAATTAAGAATAATTAATTTTTTTATTAAAAAATATTAACTATTGTCTAGTGATAAATAAAAAATATATAATATATAAATATTTGTATAAAATATATTAATATATATAAAATAATAAATTTTACTTTTAAAAATATATTAATATTAAAAAAAATTTATCTTTATTAATGTGGTTAGAATTATTACTCTTTTTTATTAGGTCTACGGTGGCTTACCATATTTAACTGCGAACATACACTATTTAAGGATTGGGTTTCTGCTGTTAGTAAAGTTAATAGCACCTTGCTCTTGGCCTCATTGAGGTCCATTCCTAATTTTAATCTATGATTTAAATTATTTATTTTGTAAAATTTAATATATGAATTATTAATATAATAAATAAAGTTGATCGTGTTAGTATGTATAAAACCTAATAAGTATCGAGTACGAAATTTTAAAAACTGACGCTAGTAGAACGCTAATCAGGTGCTCGAGCGTGGGTATTCTAGAAATTAGTGCTCGCGATCGAGGCGCTTATTGAGTGCTCAAAAGCCTCTAGTCCAGAGTGGGACGCTAGCAAAGCACTTGTAGGACGTTCGAGCGCCAGACTACCCAGAGGTTTCTAGTATAAGACGGTTATTCGGTGCTCGTCAAGCGCTCGAGCACCGCCGCAACAAGCTATTTTTAACCTATGGTTTCTTATATCATTATGTGATGTATTCAGTGCATATATAGGTTGTCAGAAAGAGTTCTGTGATGCACAAAAAATAGCCAAAAATTATTATATCTTGAATCTTTGCCCTACATAGTGAAAATTCGTAGCATTTATGGACATATGTATACTTATCGAACCACATACATCTTGTATCTTTTGTATGCGATTATTTCTCGCACTTGTTCTTTGTTCGTGTTCGTGATTGTTTTTCTCAACATCATGTTGAAGGTTTGTTGATTAACATCCCAACAATTGGTATTAGTGCTTTGGGTTTGTTGAGTAAAAGCGATGGTGACAGAAGATGGAAAAGTCAATATCGAGAAGTTCACCAGTGCAGACTTTAAATTTTGAAAGATACAGATTGAAAACTATATGTACTAGAAGAATTTGTATCTACCAATCCAGGAGAGAAACTAAAAGGCATGAAGAAGGAAGAATGGCCACTCTTTAACAGACAAGCCTTGGGAGTTATTTGATTAACCTTATCGCGCAACGTCACTTTCAATATTGTGAAGGAAAAAATGACGGCATGTTTGATGGCGACTTTGACCGGCATATATGAAAAGTTTACTGCAGTCAACAATGTTTATTTGATGCGAAGATTGTTCAACCCGAAGATGGAAGAAGATGGGTTAATTGCACATCACTTGAATGACTACAACACTATAACAACTCAGTTAAATTCTATGTCGATTGAGTTTGACAATGAGGTACATGCATTGATTCTTCTATCCTATTTGTCCGATAGTTGGAATACACTGTAACAGCCTGTAACTCATCAAGAAAGTCAAAATTGAGATTTGATGATGTTCGAGGCCATATTCATAGTAGAAAAATTCGAAGAAGAGAAGCAAGTGAAGCATCGGATCAACTTTAAGTGCAAAGATGAAGGAAAGAACGACAGACAGAAACTCTGATCGTGGAAGATCAAAATCTAAGAAGAGAAGCGAGTCTAAAGGGGGTGCTACCAACTAGAACTGTGAGAACAAGAGGCATTTCAGAAAAGACTGTAAGATATCGAAAAAAGGCAAGAATGGTTAAAGAATTCTGCGAATATCACAGCAGCAGAAGACATTCACGATGCCTTGGTTTGTAGCATTATCAATCCTACGGAGTCTTGGATTATAGACTTTGGCACGTCATTCCACTCTACGTTAAATATGAAAATCATAAAAAACTACGTAAACGGTGATTTTGGTAAGATTTCTCTAGTTGATGATGACATTTGGTCGGCAAAAGGCTATCTTCGACGACCAACCATACTTTCGTCGACAAATGGTTACCTTGAGTGACCAATTAAAATTTGGTCGGCAAAAATCCTTTTTGACACATTTTTAGCAATCAAAATATTTGATCAGCAAAAACATTTGGCGACCAAAAAATGACATTTTCCTTTCTTAATGTAGAATTCAACCATCATCGTTCATCGTCACGTCTGGACGTCATAAATATTTCTATTTTTGAAAAAAAAAATTGGCAACTCCTCTCCCAGTGGCAGCTCCCTTCCACCATCCTTCAAAAGTCTTACTAAAATACGTATGTATCAAAGTATTTTTTTTGGAAAAATAAACAAAATTTCATTTTATATAATTTATTGTAAAGATCGCCAAACAAATTTTAAAACTACAAAATGTTATTAAACAGGACCTTAATTGAGATATCTAAATTGAAAGATCATATTTAACATGTTAGGTATGAGTCTTGTACTTTTTAAGATTCACCTAATTATAATTTTATTTACATATATTTGGTTGGGTTTGCAGTCTTAAATCACTAGCAATTTAATATTTGTATAATTTATTAATTGTATGATCAGGACCCTTTGAATTTATTTGTAAATAGGAATCTTAAAAATCCCAATATGTGTGTCTACAGAGTAGAACCAAACTAAAGAATAAAGACGTAGAAAGACAAAATATATATTATATATAAAATAACGGAAGCACTGAATATTTTGCATAAGTACTCGCCAATTTACTCTTGAGAAAAATTGAAATTGTACGTTTTAAGACTTTTAATGCCCAATTTTTTGATACTTTTGTTTTTATATTTGTAATATTTACAGTTCTTATGAATTATTCCTCTTATTCATGACCGTAGATGTTAAATGACCAAAATCACTATCGATTCTCTTTTAACGATGCGAATGGATATGTATGTAGATGTTGAAGTATCAAAATCGCTATTGACACCCACATCAAAAGAATCTATATCAAAGAAAAGTTTAACTTTTGGGATAATTGTATCTATTGGTATTTGATTCATTGTAAAGTTTTTATTTTTTTGGTAATCAAAACCCAAAGATCTATGAATTATTCTATACTTCACTAACCAAGCAGGCAAACAATCCTGTATCTTTTTTATCTCTCCCACATTTTTATTTGTATAAATATTTAACATTTACGACGAAATTTTTAAAAATGAACCTATTACTTGTTATTCTGTATAAAATAATTTTGACTAATTCATTAATTTTTGAGAGGATACTGAATTTTTGTATTTGAAAAATATATATCGATTACTTGTTGAATCATGTGAATTGCGTAAAAGTAGTAGGTTATTCCAAATTCGAAGGTCAAAAAGTTTTATAAAACGTTTTTAGTAGAAAAAAGCGTGAATGAAAGTTCCCACTAAATTGAATTGAGTCCATCTGTTTGGCGACATGGCCGAGTGGTAAAAGGCAGGGGACTGCAAACCCTTTTTTCCCAATTCAATTCTGGGTGTCACTTGATCAAGAAGAGACTCAAAATCTTCTCTCTTTAGTACGTGCATGAATGGGTACGTTTGTATCTGTTAATTTTGGAATGTTTTCATATATATATATATATATATATATATATTTGTATACGTTTGGAGACGGTGCAAAAATCTCCAAAGTAACATGAACGGAGGAAACAAGAAAATTACGGGAAAAAAAATTGAATTAACGTCACCGCTGATAAATTGAAACGAATTGCACTTTGTAGTTGCTAGATGGGTCCTGGAATACCATATTTTATGATTCATTATTCACCCTAAATAGCTTGAGAGGTAAGGTTTTGTCCTCTCGTCTGTGGTCCCAAACGCATGTGAAAATTTGGTGAGAAAACAAATGCAGCTAGCGGGCACGTGGCTGATTTAATAGTAGGCTGAATCACAAGAATAATATGTTAGTGAAAGTTTTTGGAGTTTGTGTTTCCGTGAAAAATATAGTACTATTTCAATAATTTCCAAGTATTAGGTGACATTATATTTTTATTTGATAATTTGGTTTTTTTTTTTTTGTCAAAAAGAGGTATTAGGTTTTAATATATTTGTAATTGAGATTAAATCGAACAAAAGAGTAATTTGGCAAAAATAAAACAAATCAAAAAAGGAGTAAAAAACTCTCACAAAAGAAAGCGAAAAACAACTTTTACAAAAAAGGACACGAAAAAGAAATACAAACTCTTACGAGAGGAGCATCCAACATTATATAAAATAAAAAAATATGAGGAAAAAATAACCTCATATGCTACTACTCTGCAATCTTCATCAAAAGAACCATTGTCTTTATCTTTGCTTTACGAGATTGATATTTTTTGAACGAAAATAATCGCCCAGCGTGATAAAACGCGATAAATAGCGTTAGATTATGGTCTGTAAACAGAGCTGAAATTATATATGGAAAGATGGTGGCGAAGAAAAGTTCTCACTTTCGCATCAAGAGTGCCAAGATTCGTCGTTGGAAAATGAATGTAAACAGTTTCGTTGCGAGTAAATAGTAGTCTGTTCGGTAAAAAAAAAAAAACTAAGCACATAGAAAGATAGAAAAACTATCAAAAGCAAAAACTAAGAGTAAAAGAAAAAATACGAAAAACGAAGAAAAAAACTCCGGATAAAAAAACACCTAAGAAAATCTTAATAGCTGTATTGATTTTGATAATTTGATTTCAAGTTACATTTTTTATTTTAAGTCATTTTAAGTTAAGTACGTAAAAAAATTGTTTGGTGAATTTTAGGATTAACTTAAAAATTAAAATTTTATTTTACTTAAAGTGATTTTAAATCAAAAGTTAATAAAATAATAAGTTAAAAAGTTTTAACTCAAAAAGAAGTTATTATAATATTTTTAAAACTTTTATATAATTTTATATTTAATATAGATTTTATTTAATAGATCTCGACGAAAAACTTTTAAAAACGAAATTTTGATTAAAAAAAACATATATATATATATATATATAAAATAAAAATTATAATATTTTTAAGAATATATAAAAATATAGTTTAATACGTAAAAGCAAAAATGCTATACAACAACAAGTAAAAAAACAAAAAATTGAAATTGCCAAACGTGAAGAAGATGGCTTTTTGGACTTTAATATAAAAAAATTACATAAGCAATGTTAGGAGTACCTATTAATTTTCTTCAAAAGTAGAGAACTCAAATAAAGAAAAAAAAAAAAAAAAGGTATTCGGCATAGATAATGACAGATCGCATGGTTTTGTACCATGGGTGATGTTAATGTCACGGACTGATCAGTAGCATTTGATCTTTATATATGTTTTTTTTTTAATTGGGACGTGTTTTTTGTTTATTAAAATATTTGGGCCCTATTTTGTTGCACTTTTTATTTTTATTTTTTAAAAAAAGAACTCCAAAAATAAATAAAACGTATTTGTTAGCAATGTTTTAAAATGTATTTTCTGAAAATTAAGTTAAGAAAAAAGCTAAATAATAAAAATTTTGAAAACTATTTAAAGGCATTTTTCTCTTTATTTTTGTGAAATTTGGTGCACTGAAAAATAATTATGAACTTTAGTGACCAAACACATTTTCTCTTTACAAAATATTACGAAAATTATTTTTAAAATTCTTCTTTTGAATATGATTTTTCAAAAATATAAAATGTTTGATGTCTTCTATTGGGATAGGACATGGAATTAGACTACTTTTGAAAGAGTTCGGGCATGTCTTGTGAATTATACGCAAATTCGGAATATTCCCCATATAGGCTACTATTCTAATTCCATAACTAGATAGATTTAAATTATTTGACAAATATACATGAAAGGTTTCACTTCTTGTTATTTTTTAATCCACGTCCAACCAAACCAAACGCAAGAAAAAAAAATATTTGGAGCTAAATTAAAGTTTATCTTAAGAATGAATTTGTCATTTGATTTTAATTAGTTTTTCCTCTCTCTTAGACGTCTCCGTCTCACTGCACAAAACCTAAAGTTATTCGGTTTGGAAAAAGAGGCAGTGGCGGTAGCTCTTATCTGGTATCTCTATGCTTTTCATTCTTTTTCTCTTTACTTTGTTACGTATGTTGTTTGTATTTTATTTTATGTTTTTACTGTGTTGTTGCTCCTTTCATCATCTTCTTTTTATCACCCTAATCTTTTTGAGTACTTCTTTCAATTCTAAACATCTAAGAACGACATTAGCAAATAGATGTAAATAACGTCAAAGTTGATATCTAGATAATTACTCTTAACCTTCAGTATGTTTTTTTGCAAAAATTGAGTGGAGATTATAATGCCATTACAGTTGGGTGTGAAAAAAAATTCAAGACATGTGGCTCGTGATGATAGATAAAAATCTTTTATTTATTAGGTTTTTGAATGTCGTTTAATAATGTCTTTGTACCTGTAGGTTTGTAATATCTCCTTTATCAAGATTTGGTTTTTACCCTGTGTGGGAATTCCTTCTCCTCCCACGGAGGTTTTTTTTCTTTTTAAGCAGGTGTCTTACTGTATTCGATGTATTTTTTTGACAGATTTTATATTCAAATATATAATGTATTTAGATCTTTTTCGCCTTTTTCCTCATTAAAAAGAAAAGAGAGAGAGAGAGAGAAAAAAGAATAGAGGATTAAAAACCCTTGTCTTTCTTAATCTTCGTACAAAAGAGAACAATCCGTACATAGAAAGGCATTATTCAAAATTTTTGTGTCCCGATCAATCCGAAAGTAATAACAAATTCAAAAAATGGTAGAATTTCACTATTCATTATAGAATCACCAAAAATATGAAAAATCACACAAAAACTTGCTATGGTGATTGGAGTCACCTAAAAAATAATGTACCAAGGGCACCATTTAAATGTATCACTGTTCATTATTCATTGTAGTATCAACCAAAAAAGAATTTTATTATTCACTGTTCAATGGTTCCCTCCTATATGAACATATTGTGTGCTTAGAGATCTTTGAAAATTTTGAAATTGGACAAACGACATAATTGAACTTGGATAATCCTCCTTTGTTGTTAACGATTGAGTGAATGAAGGATTATTCCAAATATTAGGTATTTCTGGGATCATCCACACCGTAAAATTGGGCATCTCAATAATCTGCAATAAACACAAATTAAATTAAATTAAGCCATTTAATTTAGTTCACTTTATATGATAAAAACAACAAACTAAACGATGTTTTAAATTCACCTTGCATGCTTAGTACTCTTGTGGTTGGTGAGGTATTTTATTCATGTTCTTATCTTGGCATGTGGTGCATAAGGAGGTGCATTAAGATCCTATATCATGTAATTTTAATACAATTAATGAAAAAACGCATGTAACTTCGAAAAATAAATTTTTACACAAATTAATTTTTTACTTGTAAGGAAGAATATAATAGTGGAGGAAAAATAATTCTTGCACATGTAGTAGATAAGTGATCAACTGTTGAGATTTTATTAGTTGTCTACTTTTCTTCCACTTCCATTGCAATTGAATCAAATTCTTAAGCTTTTTTTTTTGGCCTACCCTTTCCCAATCCCTCCTTTTTCTTTAAACCCTTTGCTTTGAATGTATCCGGGTTATGAGGTAGATTTTCTTCTCCAATCTGTTCACCTAATTTTGATGAAGAATGAGCATGAAGTTCATTTTCTTGTTAGCTTGCACTAGATTGTTCACTTAATATATCATCAATTTCCTTGCACATCTCAACCGTATATTTCATAAGAATATTGGTAGTTTCTACAATTTGAGCCTCATGGCAACCCAACTTAATCAAATTGTGGCACAATATCCTATAACGAGAATTCACGTTCAAATCAGTCACTGCATGTGTACTTGCACACTTCTTAATGTCTTGCACTATTTTATCTTTGGCATTTTTAGCCCATCTATTCAACAAGTAGAGTTTTGGTATCTCCTTGATGTTCATCAAGTTAAGAGCTTTCAAGGCATGAGCTCACAAAATTTTATAATTCTTAAACAACTTACAAGTACATGACACTATTGGGCCTTGTGGGTTGATTTTCACTTTACGAACTTTAGGCTCATCTGACACTTTAAACATATAGTCATGTAAAGAGTTGTTTTCATTATATTTTCAAATAAAAGTACACAAGCTTTTCATAAATTATTCTTTAAATAGCTCAAAAATTGGATTTGTGTAAAACTCTCCCGCACTAATCAACATGGGAACAGCCAAACCAATTCTCAGCAACTTTTGGCAAGAAGCACACTCACGCTCCAACTCAATGTGAGTAATATCATTAACCACCCTATCAAAATGCTTAAAGAAATGTAGAATCCCCAAGTCTGATTGTAAGAATTTACGCAACTTAGCATTGAAGCTTTTACTAACCAGTGTGATATCTGCCCTTGCCGACCAAGTTTTCATGACGTATGGCTTTGCCCATCTTTCCCTCACCCCATATATAGTAGGCAACCAACTATTATCACAAACATCATATTTATTGAGTATGTCATCCCAAGCACTATAGAAACTTTCCTCATTCTCATAATTGTAAATGAATTTACTAAGCTCTACACCAATCCCACCATGGTCACCTGTATATTTGCTTCCCAAGTGCTTAATTGTATTATGCCTCATATGCCATGTGCATATTCTATGGTATGCGTTAAGCATAACCAATGAGACAGCCTTTGCCATTGCAAGATCTTGGTCGGTTAAATATAGTCTTTGGCTTCTTCCCCAATATAACATTTAAGAAGCTCCTAAATAACCACTTAAAGGAGGCAGTTGTTTCATCATATAGAAGAGCAGACCCAAATATAACAGACTTTCTACAATTATTAAACTCCATAAACACAGCTAATGGCTGATAATCCTTGTGGGTTACTGTATGTCGTGTCAAAATTCACAAAATCGCCAAATAAACTATAATCGATAATTATTTTTTGATCATCCCAAGAAATATTGGTAATTTGTTTGGCTCCTTGAAGAGAAAACACTTCAATTTGGAGATTGGCAGATGTTCTGAAATAAGAGATAAGAAAAAACGAGTTGCCGAGGAGTCGAAAGACAAGGGCATGGAGTCCAAAATCCTGTTTTAGAAGAATACCATAAAAGAGCAGTTCTATCACAAGTTTGCCGATTGAAAATCATCCCCAGTAGGTGTATTTATTCCACTTCTTTGACTCCACTGATATGAGGTTCAAGAAATGATTCACAGACTCTAGTGGGTACCGCTTTTCACTGTCAATGAGGCTGTCTACCCTTCCCTTGTAAGCATCTTTTATGCGTAAATGAATGTGGAAAAAAACTACTCTAACACAAGGATATTCACTTGGGTCAGTGGGACTGAGATTACCCTAGATGGCAATATCTTTAACTCTGTATTGGGAATCCTAAATTAAAAACTTTTTATCCCATGCCGAAAGAAACGGGGAAACTATCTTTTACTTTTGAAACCTTAAATCGGCCCAACTGATTACTGGTCTCGAAGACCACACGATCCAACCAAAAATCTTAGTGTCGACTCCTTGAGCTCTAAAATGCTATTGCTCCACAAGAATTTGAAACTCATCTATATGCATGTTTATCTCATGTGGTGCATCATGGCAGTCCAACTTTTGGACTTAGACTTCCTTTTCATCTTTGACATGATTGAAAACTTCAAACACCCTACATCTGGCCTCATTCATGAGACGTTTCTCACCGAAGTCTTCAAACACATTTGTTTTTATTTTTCTAAGGAAAAAGGTACACCTTTCAATACTCAAAATTTGTATGACAAGACCTCCCTTTGACATATAAAATTGATCGTCGTTGATGGGGATTGGACCAAAAAGAAAACATTCTCTTCACCTCCTTCTAGAGCTACTGACACATCTACTAACAACCATCTCCTTACCTTTTCTCTACCACCATCTGTGAGGTCGTCTTTTGCGACACCTTATACTCCATCATTCATATCCCTTCCTCACCTCCTCCTCCCTCAACCACTACTGCCACCCAGCTTGACAATCTCACAACCATTATAGCTACATTAGATGCTACAGTGACCTCTTCTTTGGCTAACCTTCAACAAGGGGGTTGAAGAACAATTTTCCCTTTTGAATCACAAGATCGATACCATGGAATAGAGTGTCTCCACAATGAGCTTTAAAGTCAAGGATGCTTGCAAGGCAAGAGATACTCTTGTCACCCATGTGCAAAAGAGTGTGGATTCCATGGTTGAAACTGAAGAAGAACAAGTAGCTCAAGTGCGTGAATAAAGTGATAAGGTGCTGATGGCATGGTTTGACGCTCTTGAGAGGCGTGAGACCATGGATGGGAAGGAACGAGATGAACGAGAAAAACAAGATGTAAGGATGGAAGCAAGACAACAACAACAACAACAAAACAACAAAACAAAGAAGAAGAAGAAGAAGAAGAAGAAGAAACAATTCTCTACCTTTGGGCCCTCTATTGTTCTTGTTTATTGATGACAAAATGGGGAGAAAGAAAGAAAACAACATTTAATTTAACAGTTGACAGTTGATAATCTTTTTGAGTAGATACTCTATTTTGATTTGCTACTTTGGTTTGATATTTTTTTTATGAATGATTTTGAGATTTGTTAGTCTTAGACAACCCAAGAGATTTGGTGAATTGAGTTTTAAAAATAAATAAAATATTTTAAAAATATTTTTAATTTTTCAAAGAGATAAAAGCACTAAGCATAGAGAAATATAGTGCTGAGAGATTAAAGAGATAAAGTAGAGAAATAAGAACCAGACACTAAGAATTTTATAGTGGTTCGGCCTTTTTACAAATTTACGTTCACTTTTCAAGACTTCTCTTGAAAGTTTGCACTATACCGAATGATTCATAGGTGTATTCAAAAATCTTTTACAACAATGAAGATGTTTCACAAACAAGCACTATTTTTCTATTCAGTCTTTAGCTAAGCTTAAGAAGTGCTACAGGCTCTCTTAAAAGCTTCATGGATGACTAACAATTATTCTTACAATAAATGAAAAAAGAAAATTGACAGTAAAATTCACAAACACTCCTTACAAAGATTTTGTAATGAATACACTCGGAAGTGAGTAAATTTAGGGTTTCATTTAATGAGCTTTTAATGAACTTGAGAGAATGTTTGACAACTTTTAATGCACTTGGTTCATTCTCTTCAAAGCTCAGAAATTTACTCCTTTTACAGCCCACTGAAGAAACTGATCGTTGGTGGTACGTGGAGGCAATTCATACTCTGAAATGTTACTGTTGAACTAGCCACCCTTTTTAGAATTCGTTGCAGGTGTTGACACAAAGTTTGGTGTCGACACAAATTGGTCTTAGCCTTGGTTCTTGGGCAAAAGTGTCAAATTATACTTCGTGGGTGTCGACTCAACTTTTTGTCCCTCGGCCTCAGTACCTCAAGGTCGACACAAACTGGATCTAGTTTTGACTCATCGGGTTCTTTAGTTCTTTAGGTCAAAGCTTGGTGTCAACTCAAAACTGAGTGGTGTCGACTCAAGCTTTCACGTTTTCTTTGGTGTCGACTCATGTTTACTTTGGTGTCAACCCAGCCGAAGAGCATTGGCCTCTGGAATTAGGTGTCGACTTAACTTAAAGTTAGTGTCGACTCAAACTTTTGTTTCTCAGAGGACCATTTGGTGTCGACTCATGCATGTGTTCTCTGATGTTGACTCAAAACTAAGTGGTTCTCGGAGGGCTACTTCGTGTCGACTCATATGAACAATGGTGTCGACTCAAGTTGAGTTCTGTTAAGAGTAGTGAAGTGTCGACCCAAGTACTTGTTGGTGTCGATTCAACTTGTTCTATGTGCCTTCATCTGAAGGTGTCAACTTAAGCATTCGCTGGTGTCGACTCAATGTGTTCTTAGTGCCTTAATCTGAAGGTGTTGACTCAATCATTTACCGGTGTCAACTCAATGCTTTCTTGTAGAGCTTCAAACAAGCCTTACAGGTGTCAACCATTGACATACTAGTGTTGACGCTTAAATTAAAAGGGCTCTACATATAGGTGTCGACTCAAAAGCTAAATGTGCGACTCAAAAGCTCAAAACACAAGGTGTCAACTCATTAGAATGAAGTGTCAACTCAAATAGCATAAGGTGTCGACTCAATCTTTTTAAAAAATATTTTATTTCTTATCTTTTTAGACTTTAGTTATTGGAATATTCAGTTCAGGAGAAATCTGCTAGCTTGGGAAACAGTCAGTTATCAACAACTTCTAACATTATGCAATACCAACCAACCAATAGTGAATGGTGCTGATGACCTGATATGGAAGGGAGGTAACAGTGGAGTTTTTTCAATAAAGCATTTGTGTCATCTCATTGAGTTTAAGTATGGGAACCCTGATCCTTTTCTAAGAAGAGTTTGGATTAATTTCATTCTTCCAAAGATTCAGTTTTTTACTTGGCAGACCCTCGTCAATAGAATCTCAACTAAAGATATCTTATTCAAGAGGAACATCATGTTCTCTGATGGAGTAGATTGTGTTTTGTGTGGTCTTAGCCCAGAATCTGCATCCCACCTGTTTGTTGGCTGCTATTGGTCTTGGAGAATTTGGTCCAGCATGGTTCGTTGGTGGGGCCTGGAGTGGGCATATCCCAGAAACATTGGAGGACTCTTTTCTTGGTGGATGAGTGCTTGTAAAGAAAAATTTTCTAAGAGGATTTGGTCATGTGTTTTCTATGCAACATTATGCTCAATTTGGATTGCTTGCAATAAAAAGGTTTTTCAACAGGAAGATGTGGATTGGTGTCAGGTTGGTGAAAATGCTAATAAGATCAAGGCAGCCCTGTGGTGCAAAGCATGCCTTGACCTCTCAGCCTTTTCGGTCAATGAATTTTTATTCAACATTAAAGCAGTAAAAAGACTGAAGCTCAAATGGTTATGGTAGATGTGCAAAGATCTGTGCTGTGGTTCCTTTGCGTTGTTGAAAGATTGGTGCTCTGCAGGATTGTAGAAATGTGCTGAACCATCCAACGGTTTCTGTTTTAATGAAGCAAATCTATTGATACTAAACTTGCTGCTGCATGCTAGGGGTGTTCTGGGTAGGAGATTGGGTTAACAGACTGTGTTTGCTGCTTCATTAGGCTTTGGTTTGCATTGGGTCTGCTGTGCATGGGTGTTTTGCTGTCACGGGAAGTTGGCTGCAGTTGCTTAAAAATCTGTCAAAAGTTTGAAGCTTAAATGGGGATGGTAATGGAGGGAAGTTGGCTGCAGTTGCTGAGTTGTTGCTGCTCTGGGGAGTACCAATGTTTTGCTGATCTGCAGTTGCTTAAAAATCTGTCAAAACTTTGGGGTTGATTTGTTTCTCTGTCTGGGGAGTACCAGTGCTGCTATTGGACGTGAATTGCTGATAAATATTTTCCTGCTGGTTTTGGAGCTAGCTATTGCAGCTGCCTCTTGTTGTGTGCTTCTTGCCCTGTAGTTGGGTTGCTGCTAGTTTGGTATTCATGCATGTTGGCCAGGGTAAGCTGTGCAAGTTGGTGCCTCAATGAGATTAGACCTTAGCCAAGCTCCTGTGGGAGCAATTCTCTAGCTGCTGTTCTGGAATGGATGCTGGGATAACAAGCTGCTGGTTGGAGGCTGCTTGTTGGGTTGCTCTGCTTTGGAAATGCACATGGTGCTAAGTGCTCTGCATTTTGTTTGCTCCTTTTTCGTTCTTATATTGGCTGGTTCCTTGCCAACCATGTATCCTTGTTTTTTATTTTGTGGAAGTTTGAAGCCTCGTTGTATGGATTTTCTGTCCGTGTGTTACCATTCTTTCTTTTGAATAATATTCTCTTTTACTAATAAAAAATAAAAAAAAATTATCAAAATTCATTTAAATGCCCTTAGGCTAACAATTTTTTTTTATACTTGTTGTGAATGTTTATAGATATACAGTGTTCGATATATCTTGTTAAGCACACATGATTAATCTTGAATAATGATTCTTCTTGAAAAGCATAGTGTTATGAATGAATTGTTGCATTGTAAAACTCTCTACCTTCTCTTTTCAGGAATGCACATGGTAAGGGAGAGCTTTTTCATTCCTTTATAATTTTTTTTTTTACCATTCTTTGTTTTTTTCTCAACAAAACTTGTCATCATCGAAAAAAGGAAAGATATTAGCCTCAAGGTAACCGTGCGTGGTTTTGATGATAACAATAATAATCTTCTCGTCTATTTTATTTTTCTTAATTTTTAATGGATTTAAAGTGGCAAATAATCCAATTGTTTTAAAAAATAAACAACAATTCAAAAACTTAAAGACTTCTCTTGGAACAAACTAAGAGTGTCAACACATTTTCAATAGGACTCGACACCTTTATCCTGTGCTCTAAGTACATGCCTTGTCTTGGTCAAATGGTCGACACCTCTTCTCCAACGAGTCGATACTTTTAACAATTCATTTGGAATGTTTCAGAAAAAGCTAAAATTCCCGACACCTCTACATGACTATATCGACACCTTTTGTTAGTGTACTACAAAGTCAATAGTCATCTTTTGTTGGTGTACTACAAAGTCAAATCAAAGAGACAGATGTGTCAATATCTCCACACGGTAATATTAACGCTTTTTAACAAAACAACACTCAGTGAATTAAGGGAAACAATTGTGCCGACACCCTTGATTTTTTGGGTCAACATCTCTTGATAAAACCCTTAGAACATGATGACAGTGTCAACATTCTTACTAAATGCATCAGCACCTCCTGTATGTAATTCAAATTAAGCGGAGATTCAACAAATTAATCTTTGAAGATAATTCTCCAATGGCTAAATTCGTTAACGGATGAGGGATGATTGCAATCACTTTTGCACATAAACCAATAATCCAAAGCAATCAAATTATTCAATCGATTTACCATTCTAATATTTCAACAACGAAATTCATCTTATTCTTTGTACTGATTCAACGATTTTTCATTTGATAATGAGTGATTGAGAGTAAATACCCTTTAGATTTATACCCTTGTTCATTTTGTATAAAAGGTGAGAGAACCCTAATGTGTTTGAGATTGTAAGTTATATTTTTGGCAAATGGTAAAGAAGACTAAAAAATAGGAGATTATTTGAGAAAGTCTTTGGTTGGGTTGTAAGCCAACTAAACTAGATTTAATGTGCCTGTGAAGCACTTAACTATATGAAATATTGAAGATAGTGAAAAGTACGCACAAAACATCTTAAGGGGTGGACATAGATTTAGATTAAAGCTGAACTATGATAAAATCTCACGCTTTCACTTATCTCTTTTCTCTCTAGTTTTTTTATCTGTTGTGGTTGCGTATTTTAATTATTATTTGTTTTTATTATTGCATTACATCATCTAAGTTTATGTATCTAATTAATATTGAAGTCTTAAAACCCAATTCATATGTTCTCTTGGGTTGCAAATCTCAATTATATATGATTTCTAGGTTTTTTTTATCTTTTTTTTTTTAAAGTTGTAATAGTTAAGATTTTGACATGATTTTTTTATTGTTGAGAGCAAAGTTAGCTTTTTAATTGAAGGTATTGATGCTATTTTTCTCAAAAAAGATAAGTGTGTTTGGAATGTGTATAGCCTTGTTTTCAAAATGATAAACAAAAATAATTAATGAACTTTTTAGAGATGCCAAATAATATGACTTAAAAAATGGCATTTTTATAAAGAAATATATGCAAATAAGGACTCCGCTAAATTAAGTTTTACACCCCTCTATAAATTTCGAATGGATTGTATTATATAATGCTAAACTAATTATTTGATTATAGATTAATATTATGTAAATCATATTTGCCTAAATTGAAGCCCCATTAAAGATCAATGATTATCTCATTCATATGCTTCTGTGTTTCTTAATATAATAGAGTTGTAGTGTAAATTAAAAACTTTGACATATGATTTGTTTAAAACTAATTCAACATGTACAATTAGTTATATGATTTGAGTAAAGAAGAAGAAGGGTACAATTAATAAATGTTTTGTACAATTAGTGCATATAAAGAAGTTATGAAAGGGTATAATATCAAAAGGGTTGAGTGGAGTTGCCAACAGCAATGTAATTAATGTTTGAGGCATAGAGAAGTTAGAAAAATTTAAAAATTAGTTATTTTTTAGACCTTATAAAAAATTTAGTTTTATAACTTTTATTTTAAGAGATTTAGTTTTATTAAATTTAGAATAATTATATTATATCTAATTTATTCATATTTAAAAATTAATTTTTTTCGTTTTAAACAAGTAGAGAAATCTAAGTGATACATTTATCAAGCCATCATAACTGTTAAGAATAGAAAGTGATAAATTTTCATTTAACTAATGTCCCAATTTTATGAACTGATAAATATTTTACTTATCGTATGAGAATAAAACTGTGAAAAAATTTATTACATGATTAAAACTTTAATATTGGTTAGGACTTATACTAAAATTAGTCAAAAATTATTAAATATATAAACAAATTATATTTGTATTTATAAAAAACAAACGACAAATGTATTGTAGCATTTATTTTTTTAAGACAAATATAATTTGTTCACACGCGTAACAATATTTGATAAACTTAATTTTTTAAATGTATAATCCACCCATTAAATTTTACAAAATAAAAAAAAATTAAATCATCAAAATAAAACGAGACATAAATCCCAACATTACACTGTTATGAAAAACTCAACAGCAGGCAAACCATGTCCTATTAATAAGTACTTTCTGTATTAGGAATCTAGGATATTAGATGGTGCCCATGAAGTCTACCAAAATAGAACTAATTGGAAAAAATAAATCTTGAACTATTGATTTAATGTCTACTGAATACTTGAACTTTTAATTTTATATTAGCCACTGAAAATTTTTAATTTTGATCAATTAATTAATATCATGACGTTAAAAGCCGTAAAAGATGAATGCGTGGAAAAATAGGGATTATTCTTTACTTGTCGGCGTTTAGCGTCAAGGTATTAATTGAATGAAATTGAATTGTTTATGACTTTATGTTCTCAATTGATAATATTAAAAGTTTTAAGTATTTAATAGATGTTGATTTGTATAGCTAATGATTTTTTTTAGAATGTTCCCATCAAATTAATAAAACTACTCCTTTGACCTTTCTCTTTCTTTTTACTTCTTTTTCTTTTAAATTTTCTTTCTCTATTTTTAGGTATTCTGCTGACCAATTAATTATCACCAAAAGGTGGCCGAAAAAGAAAACAAAAGAGAGTGGGAAACTGCTATAAATATTTTAAGATTTGGAAATGAGGAGATTTAGAAAAGAATAGAAAAAAGAAAAGAAGGTGATATTTCCTTTAGAAGAAAACAATTTTGTCTTCATTCATATTAAAAAAATTAATAACTGCACCCTCCCTTCTTATCTCACAATTACGTTTTCGAAATAAAAGTAGTCAAAAAGTTATCTTTTCCCTTTTTCCCACACTTAAGGCTTCATTCATTTAACTAAAAAAAAATTAAAAAAAATAATTAATTTATTTTTTTGTATTTGTGTTCCATTGATGCAAAAAAATATGAATCTTGTGAAAATAGTTTTCTTCTGGGAAACATTTTCCAATAAATCTTGTAAAAAGTGCAAGATTATGTTTCGCGAGAAAATTTAAAATTGAATTTTATTTTTCAAGTTTCTTGAAAACTAAACGCGTAATGGAAACTAATTTTTTTTATATATTTTTTTGGTTTCTTTTCTTTTATTTCACTTTTTTCATGAATAGCTTTCTCATATAATTTTTCTAACATAACAAAGGCTAAGGGTCCGTTAAAAAATAAAAGGTTGTAGAAATCTTTTTTTGTCTCTAACGTTTATTTTGAGTGGTTTTATTTTTCGAAAAATTAGTCAAATATCTTAAGTGTAGCTGTGGTTTTATTTTTTATTCACCTGAATATGTTTTCACGCGTAAGGTCCATCAACGACATAAAGAATTAGCTATAAATCCTTTATATGACACGTATATATATTTATAACGAAAATACCATTAGTTTGTTAAGATTCATTTAGATTTGAAATGGATTTAAGTGTGTTAATAACAAAATTCGAAAGTGAGATTTAATTAGGAATTCGCAATTGTGATCGCAAAACAATTGTTATTTTTCGTTGCGATCTTATGTGGCAACTGGATATTGCGATTTATGATTGAGATCTCATTAGTCTGTGATCTTTGCGCGATCTGTGATTCGATTTCTGATTTCGATCTCTGTTTTGATTTCTCATCGCAATTCTAACTCGCGATTCTAGTTAGCGGTTTGTTGATCGTGATTCGCCATTGTAGTTTGTCATTGATCGTGATTCGTCATTGTAGTTCGTGTACGTCATTGTGATTCAATTCTAATTCGCGATTCTAGTTAGCGATTTGTTGATCGTGATTCGTCATTGTAGTTCGTGATTGGTGACTATAGCTCGTTATTTTTTCGATTTCGATTTCAGATTTGCGAAAATTGATTCAGGTGCGTTATTCCTGATTGAAGTTGAAAGTTAGTTGTTTCGATATTTCTTTGACAAATTATGGATATTCTCTTATGCTTTTCTGCAAATATGGAATGTATACCAGTGTTGTAAAAGTAAAATTTAATTTTTTGTTGGATGATATATTGGATTGTGTTTGTATAAAGTGGAAGAACCTAAAACGTGAAAGATTTTTTCTTACATACTCGTTGCCTGGTCATTCTAATTGTATGCTTGTTGATGATGATGATTTTGAGAATATGGTGTCGGTTGTTGGTCGTATTGGTGTTGATCGTGTGAATGTTTCTGTGAAATAGCAACAGTAATCAAGAACGAGTTGGTATTGAATGTAGTTCTAATAGATGTTCTGATGGTACTAGTAACCAAGAAGGAGCTATTATTGAAAGTAGTAACAGTAGGAGTTCTGATATTGTTGATGTTGATCCTCTTAAAAATTTTTGTCATCACCAAGAGACTTTACTCTTGTCATCTGGTTGAGCTGGATTAATTAGTCATGTTGGGCAGTGTTTTAAGGGTGGAGTTAATGAATTTAGGTGTTGTTTGGTAAAATATGCTATTGAGATTGGATTTTCATATGATCTTTTGAAGAATGAAAAAAGTAGAGTAATTGCAGCTTGTTGCTTGAGGGAATCTATCAGTTGTAAGTGGTTTGTTCATTCGACTTTGGATAGATCGAATGGCTTCTTTCATATTAGGAGTTTGGATAATGAGCATAGTTGTGGTGGGACATTTCGTACCTCTAAAAGTAAGCGGATGAGTTCGAATTTGGTTGCTAGTGCAATTATTAATCAGGTTCGTGATAAGCCATTAATGAAACCAATTGATGTTGTTGGATTCTTTACACAACAGTATGGACTTAAAATATCTTATCATCATGCTTGGTTGGGTGTTGAGAAGGCAAGAATTCAGCTGTACGGGGATTATTCATTGTCATTTGATCAGCTCCGTTGGTATGTTGAGGCAGTTTTGAGTTCAAACCCTGTAAGTGTAGTTAAGATTGAGTGTGATGTGGATAGTAAACGGTTCAGAAGATTATTTATGACATTTGGTGCTTGTATCAAAGGTTTCAATCACTGTCGGCCTTTGTTGTTTTTTGATGGGATATTTTTAAAAGTGAGATATAAAGGTTGCTTGCTTGCTGCTAAAGGGAAGAATGCTAATCAAGATTTGGACTGTTATTTTAACATAACAGATAAATTTATTTGTTCATGAGTTGTTCTTATTATAGTGAAACAGATAAATTTATTTGTTTCATGATGCTGTGGTTGTTATAGTTGACAGATAAATTTATCTGTTAAAGAAGAATGTACATAATTGGACAGATAAATTTATCTGTATTTGTTATTATAAAACAGATAAATTTATTTGTGTTGCTATTATAAAGCAGATAAATGTATATGTGGTCATTTTATAGTGGATAGATAAATTTATTTGTTCACGTTTTTGTGCTTGTTATAGTGGACAGATAAATTTATCTGTATTTGATAACAAACACATATATATTTATCTGTTGAAGATATTACCTTTGTTATGATACATAGATAAATTTATCTATTCACGTTGTTGTGCTTGTTATGGTGGACAGATAAATTTATTTGTGTTTAATAACAAACACAGATAAATTTATCTGTTGAAGATATTGCATTTGTTATGGTACATAGGTAAATTTATCTGTACATGCATAAAGCTTTACGTGTTTTTCAAAAAAGACGAATAAATTTATCTGTAGTTATTTTACGTGATTTAAATGAGACAGGCAAATTTATTCGTATTTTATACGTGCCTTGAAACGTACAAATACATTTATCTGTGATCTTTAAAAATGCTATCGACAGTACAGATAAACTTATCTGTTAAGAATGTTTTGTTTAATACTTATATATGCTTTTTGTTGTTGTTGTAGCTTTGTTTCCTTTGGCATTTGCTGTAGTTGATTATGAGAATGAGGATAATTGAATTTGGTTTTTAAATATATTGTCTGGGATTTTATGTGGTCATTTAATTACATTTATAAGTGATCGGCGTGCTGCACTAATTTAGCATGTTCCAAGGCCATTTACTAATGAATATCATGCATACTGTTTGCAACATTTGAAAGCAAATTTAAGGGATAGATATTCAGGGTGTCTGTCTAATTCATTTCAAAAACGTATGGTGTATTTATTTTCAGATTGTGCATATGCTCCTTCAGTTCAAGATTTTCAAGAGAAGTTAAAAAAAATTTTAGAAGAGGGTGATAGTAAAGCTCATGAATTTATTTGTAATTTGCCATTTGAGAATTGGAGCAATACATTTTTAAAGGTAATCATTATGGTGAGATGTGTTCAAATACTTCAGAATCTTTTAATAATTGGATTAGTGATACTCGTTACTTGCCACTTACAAAATTGACTGATAAAATAAGGATTCAAATTATAAAACAAATATGTGATAGGAGAGAAACTTCAAATGAGTGAAAATCCATTATTTTTCCTGATATGGATAAAAAATTGATCGATGCATTTAATAAGGGTAGGACACGGACAATTAATTCTTCTAGCTCATTTGTGTTTGAGGTTCATTCCTTTCCTTCAATGATGGATGACATTTATGAGAGGATTTGCAGTTGTTCTCAGTGGTAGGCTAATGGATTTTCATGTCCCGATGCTGTGATGACTACTCAAAAGAGTAGAAAAGATATTGCTTTATACATTGACCCATTGTTTACTGTAAAAGCATTTCAGTTACCATACAAGAAATGTATATTCCCAATTCCAACAGTTGGCATTTCTAATTTTGAAGGAGAATCTGTCGGTATTATGCCTCCTTTGACTAGGAGGCCACCTGGTAGACCTAAAATTCAGAGGATTCGTTCAAGAGGTGAAAGTATTAGGCAGGTAAGATGTGGAAGGTGTGGGAAGTTGGGAAGGCACAATCGAAAGACTTGCAATGAGCCAATTTGAATGTTTATTTTTTTTCATTTGATTTTTAGTTTGTATGGCTGAAAAAGCTGTAAGACTTGATTTTTAATAATAGTACAGATAAATTTATCTGTTAACAATTTGTGCCATGCTTATTCATTTTCACAATAGTACAGATAAATTTATCTGTTAAGGACTTGGGCAATCTTTATACTTTAACATAATATTACAGATAAATTTATCTGTTAATGATTTGTGCACTTCTTATTCATTTTACAATAACACAGATAATTTTACATGTTCTTTACTTGACCTTTTGTATGAACTAACAGATAAATTTATCTGTTAGACTTTTCTATCATTTTCAGATAGATTTATTTGTTCTTTGTTAATGATTTGTGCCATAAATAATATAGATAAATTTATCTGTTAATGATTTGTGTCATGCTTAATTCATTTCATAATAGTACAGATAAATTTGTCTGTTAAGCACTTGGGAACTCTTTATTTTTTTATCATAATACTACAGATAAATTTATCTGTTAATGATTTGTGCCTTTCTTATTCATTTCATAATAACACAGAGAAATTTACATATTTTTTACTTGATCTTTTGTATGAACTAACAGATAAATTTATTTGTTAGACTTTTATATCGTTTTCAGATAAATTTACTTGTTATTTTGTTAATGATTTTGTGCCATACTTAATTTATTTTCACAATAGTACAGATAAATTTATCTGTTAACGACTTGGGAACTCTTTATGTTTTATCATAATACTATAGATAAATTTATCTGTTAATAATTTATTCCTTTCTTATTTATTTCACAATAACACAGAAAAATTTATATGTTCTTTACTTGGCATTTTGTATGAACTAACAGATAAATTTATATATTCTTTTCTTGCCAATTTGAATGAACTAACAAATAAATTTATCTGTTAGACTTTTCTATCGTTTTCAGATAAATTTACTTGTCCTTTTGTTAATGATTTTGTGTCATACTTAATTCATTTTTACAATAGTACAGATAAATTTATCTGTTAAGGACTTGGGCAATCTTTATACTTTATCATAATATTACAGATAAATTTATCTGTTAATGATTTGTGCATTTCTTATTCATTTCACAATAACACATATAATTTTACATGTTGTTTACTTGACTTTTTGTATGAACTAACAGATAAATTTATCTGTTCTTTACTTGCCCATTTGAATGAACTAACAGATAAATTTATCTGTTATACTTTTCTATCATTTTCAGATAAATTTACTTGTCATGTTGTTAATGATTTTGTGCCATGATTAATTTATTTTCACAATAGTACAGATAAATTTATCTGTTAAAGACTTAAAAACTCTTTATACTTTATCATAATACTATAGATAAATTTATCTGTTAATGATTTGTACATTTCTTATTCATTTCACAATAACACAAAGAAATTTACTTGTTCTTTACTTGATTTTTTGTATGAACAAATAGATAAATTTATCTGTACACATTAAATGTGCTTGCAAATGTACAGTGCATTTTGTATTCACACCAAAGAACAACGAATTTATATCAAAAAATTTATCTTTCTTAACATATAAACACAATGGATAAGCCAAAAATTAACAGATAAATTTATTTGTTAGAAAGTCTAGAAACTTACGTTGTTGGAGTAATCTTCTTCTTTCATCATTTTGACACATTCATCGAGTGTTATTCCTCCATAATTTTCTTCGAATTCCCACACTTGGGCCCTGCAATTTCACATAACAGTATAATTTAGTATTAAATTTATGTTTTACATATAGCTTAGTATAATTACTTTTTACATAATTAAATCCTGCTTCATTTGCAAAAATAAGTCTCATTATTTCTTTATCTTCTTCAGGTATAAACAAGGTGATAGAAAGTTCTTTGAAAAGCCAAGCTTTTTTGTTTTTCTTGCCGCTTTAACAATCTTCTCTGCATGTACATATTCTTTCACCTGGATTGGGACTGTTTTGGTTTCTTGGACTTGGACATGTTCGACATTGGGTAGTTCGGCTTTCACTGGATTTGTTTGTTGGAATGTTTGTTGGGCTTCTATTTGTTTTTTGTCTTTATTTTTGTTTGTATTTCTCTTCCTTTTCATTTTCGGTTGATACTGGAATCCAGGAAGCTTTTTGTCAGTCCTTTTTTTTACCTTGATTCTTGCAATCAAAGAAGATGGAGTTGGTTGAGCTTTTTTTTTTCTTTTTCTTTCTCTTCATCTTCTTTTCGTTGTCTTGTTGCCTCAATCAGTTGTTGTTTCTCTTACTCAAGAGCTTTCACTGTTTCTTTCAACATGTCAATTTTCAGTTGCTCTGAAGTACTCTGTGTAATTTTGTGTACTGAGATCTCTACCATTTCGTCAACCAACCTTTTTTTTTCTTATTCCGCCTCTGCTATCTTTTCTTGTTTTTCTTTCTCAATCTCCATAATAGTTTCTTTTTGTGTAAATTCTTGTGTGGCTCGGTGAACAAAAAGTTTAACAATTTGATCAAGCAATTTTTGATTTTTTGTTTGGAGCTCTTCTATTTTCGTCTTTGCTTCAGCAAACTCCTTTTCGTCAACAAATTTTTGTGTTACTTCATGGGCATAAAGTTCCTCAATTTGTTCAAGCAATTTCTTATTTTCTTCACTCAGCTGTTCAATTGTTTTCTTCATCTTTTCATTTTCAGGTGTCTTTTTTTTCAAATCTTCTTCCATCTTCTTCATTTGTTGAATTGAATCTTCATTTGTTTCTAGAATTTCTTTCAAAATTTCAATTGTATACGTTTTTTCCAAAATTTCAATTGTTTTTTCTTTATCCTTTCCTGTTTTCTGTTCTTCGAGCACTCCTCCTACTTCAGCCGTAAAGTCACCATGTCCTTCAACCTCATCATCAGATTTTTTTTTGCTCCTCAGATATAACGAACTCAAAGAGTTCATTTTCTTCCGTTGTTGGTTGGACAATTGAAGAGAGCACCTGAATTATGAATGCAAAGTTAGCTGTGAGAACAAGCAGACAAATTATCTGTTAATAATAGACTGCTATAAATAATTTATCTGTGTTGTTTACACATCATGTAAAAGCTACAGATATATTTATCTGTTTATTGAAAATGCTTTAGATGTGCTTTTATAAAAGATAAATAAGTTATCTGTTAAACACTTTTGCCTATTTAAACGAACAGATAAATTTATTTGTTAGTAATTTTTCCTACTTAAAGGAATAGATAAATTTATCTCTATATTATTTGTGCTTATTGAAAGAAACAGATAAATTTGTCTGTCATGTTCATACATTATGTAAAAAATACAGATAAATTTATTTGTCTTGTTCATACATGATGTAAAAGATACAGATACATTTATCTATTCAATGAAAATGCTTTAGATGTGCTTTTGTAGAAAATAGGTAATTTATCAGTTATTCACTTTAGCCTATTTAAAAGAACAAATAAATTTATATGTGCATTATTTAAAAGAATAGATAAATCTATATGTATAATCAATTGTGGTTATTTAAAGTTATTTTTACCGAGTTTGCAGTAAGATTTTTCAGTTCTACATTTTTTAAAGCCGAATCCAGCTTTTCCAATCTCCATTTGAGCATTCTTGGAAACTTATGTACTGTTTCAGCCTCCACAAGTGTTGTGTGCTCATATATTCAATATTAAGTAAAAATAAAGATGTATTAGTTTCATATAAAGAAAGGACATTCAATAATATAATAGCAAGAGGTTTGAAAGATGTACCAAAAGATTAATAACACATCCAGTAACTGTCTCCGGTTTGTTAGATTTTTTCTCAAGTGAGGAAATCAACCAATGTTGGACCAGTTGCTGACACTTTCATCATGTTGGACCAAGCATATTTCATCATGTTTCATCATGATGAAATATGTTGGACCAGTTGTAGACCAAGCATATTGTTTCATCATGAGGAAATTGCTGAAATATGTTTCATCATGAGGAAATCGCCGAAATATGTTTCACCAGTTGTGGACCAAGCATATTGTAGACCAAGCATATTGGACCAAGCATATTATTTCATCATGTTTCATCATGAAATATGTTTCATCATGAGGAAATCGCTGTAGACCAAGCATATTTTATCATGTTTTTGACACTTTCAACGTAATCAATGAACACTCGGCTCAATGTTGGACCAGCTGTTGGGAAAAAGAGTGTCACACAAAGATACAGTGTGATCAATCTTGTAACATCTAAATTGTCAAGTTTTTTTCCCCTTTAGTGCTTCAGTTAACTATTTCTTCAGCTCACTTGTTGTCATCCTTGCTTTGTTAGGGAACCTTCTTTGGATGAAATTACAATTGGACTTTGTTGTATGTCTTGACAGATTCATTATTGTTTACCCAGATCTGATTTCAAAGATGAAACAGACATCTTTATCTGTAAAATTCAATGTCTTTTTCCAAATTTGAATTGATATTTCCTCCAGATATATGTTCTAATTACTGAAACAACGTTGTCATCAAACTTTTTAACATCATGCTCCTGCACCTTCTTGGTAACAATGCCTTCAATCAATATCCAGAAAGGAGTTTTTTTCAGTTGTTGTATTTGCTTGTTAGTGAAATTGATATTATCGAGCAGTCTCATAGTAGCAAAAATGTTTGAGCGGTATTGTGGAACATAGTTCTCTTTCCATCTCGGATTAGATTCTTCTTTCTTTGGTAATAGCTTTTGAATCTTTACTCCTTTAGGACTTGTTTTTTCTGGAGTATCTTTAAGGACTCTCTTTTCTTGTTCCTTTTCCATTGCTGCAGTATATAAATTTATATGTTTAAATTAAAAAAAAATAATATATATTTATCTAAATGAAACATGAAACAAACATATTTATCTACTTGAAATAAATATGTTTTAAATAATACAGATAAATTTATTTGTTCAACAATAACACATCAAACGTTAGATCTATAGGACAGATAAATTTATCTGTACATATTTAAATGTACTTAGAAATGCACAGATAAATATATCTATTTAATTACACAACGTATCACGTTGTTCCAATAAGACAGATAAATTTATCTGTGCAGGTTACATAACTTTTTACTTTATTCAAATAAGACAGATACAATTATCTGTTTATTTAATTTTCTTCCAACGTTATTACAACAAGAGAGATATATTTATTTGTGGCATGTTAACGTCTTTCAAATCTTAAAAGTAAATTTATCTGTGGACCTTTAAATGTGCTTTCAAATGCACAGATAAAATTATCTGTTCATTTATAACAAAACATATGCATTTATCTGTTTATTTTAAAGCACATTTAACGTGACAGATATATTTATCTGTGGCAAGTTAAAGTTCTTCAAATCTTAAAGGTAAATTTATCTGTGTAACTTTTCCATTCAATTAACAATACAGATAACTTTATCTGTACACTTTAAATGTGCTTTTAAATGCACAGATAAATTTATCTGTTTATTTAGACAGATAAAAACATAACTTCTCATAATTTTGAAACAAGACAAAGACAGATACATTTATATGTTCATTTAAGTAACTTCTTACATTGTTCAAACAAGATATTTAAATTTATCTGTGCCATTTTAATGTTCTTCAAATCGAAGAAATAAACTTATATGTGGACATGTTTGCATTCTTTAACTATACAGGTAAGTTTATCTGTATTCAACAACACATAAATATTTATCTGTGCAATGTTAACGTTTTTCGAATCCTAAAGGTAAATTTATCTGTGGAACTTTTAATTTATATTAACAATACAGATAACTTTATCTGTGCAATTTAAAACAAGACAGATACATTTATCTGTTAATTTGAAAGCACATATAATGTGACAGATATATTTATCTATAGCAAGTTAACGTTATTCGAATCATAAATGTAAATTTATCTGTGTAACTTTTACATTCTATTAACAATACAAATAATTTTATCTTCTATTAACAATACAGATAACTTTATCTGTGCACTTTAAATGTGCTTTCAAATACACAGATAAATTTATCTGTTCATTTACATAATTTCTCACAATTTTGAAACAAGACAGATACAATTATATGTTCATTTATGTAACTTCTTACATTGTCCAAACAAGATATTTAAATTTATTTGTGCGATTTTAATGTTCTTCAAATCACAGAGGTAAATTTATATGAGGATATTTTACATTTTGTTAAAAATACAGATAACTTTATCAATACTGAGTTGATATATCGATACTGAGGAACGGGTAGAAACGAGTCACTATCATAGTGTTTTTAGTGAAATACCTAAACTGATAAAATCTTTTTCGTTGAAGAAGTGAAAGAGGTGAAATATGTAAACTGAAGAATAAGTACAAAACCTAACCTCAACGATATAACTTGATTAAGTCGATTTCAGGTTTGAGTATGAATTCGAGCTTGCGACGAATGAGATTCTGCTTCTTCGTAGTCAAAATGAGTCGAGTGCGATTTTTGCTTCGAATGTGAATGAGAGATAATTAGTTGAGTGCCATTATGAATCGTACCGTGCAAGCAAACTAACATGCTGAACGTGGTTATGGGTATTTTTGAGAGAACGCGAATTTTTTAGATTTGTTGGACCTTTCGCGTTAAAATATTAGTTTATGGGACTAATATTGGTTGATGATGTATATATGGGCTTCTGGCTAAAAAGCTCTTTATTTTTTTATAATTTTTTATATTTGTTATGATTAAAACTGAAATTTAATGAAAACTTTTTTTTTCTGCTAATGGCACAACCATCGGTGAGGAGCCAAGTTGCTTGATGGACCAATCTATGATGCGCTCCGATAGCCAATACCCGAATTCATGCAAAATGTGTTCCACATATATTTTTTTGTTAGTAATTTTTTGGGTTAAAGATTTTTATTTTTAAAAGTAAAAATGATTTTGATTTTAATGAGACTCGAAGCCATTAACTTTAGGCTCTAAAATTAGTCAACATCCGTATAAATTAATCTGAACACGTGTATCCTAAAAAATGTCATCGCTCTAATAGCACATCACTACAGTTACGGGTTACCAAAAAAATTGGAAGAGCAAATAAATCGGTTCGATTCCGAATGATTCGGATCATACGATTTGGTCTGGTTCTAAATTAAAACGCATTGATTTTGATTCTTAATTTTATAGAACCATTGTATGTCATGTTTTTGTTTTTTATTAAAGAAAAATCGGTTCTAACCGAACCGATTCTTATTTCTTTTCCAAAGCCACTTTAATAACTTTAGTCCAAACGGATGTGTTTAAAAGTGTTTCTCAATCTCAAACAAGCTAGGCGTTTAGCTTCTGAGTAGCTAAACAATTTAGGTTAAACTTGTCTAAATTATGTATATGGTAAGATTGGTTGTTTTATGTTGGTGGCAGCTCCTTTGACCGGAATCTGTAATCCACACATACTCCCTAGGGTTCGAACCCTAGGGTGTCGCTCCCCCTTTTTCAACTTAACTACCAAAAAAAAAGATTGGTTGCTTTAAACTTCGGGAATGGAGAAGCAAAAACAGACTAATTTTAATTATTGGTTCTGGTTTTGTTTCACAACTACAATAATTTGGTTTTAAATCCAAAAAATTTTAAAACTGTTACTCGCGGTTTGATTCCTAAATTTTCTTAGAATTGAATCAATCTAATCTATATGCAACCCTAATTACAACACCTCCACTACCACTCTACCATCACCGCTATTATCTCCCATGACATGACCACTACCACCATCAATACTGATATTATCGTCTCATGCCACCACCGCCAACGCCATTGCTACTACCATCTTCGTTATATATTTTCCACTACCATTGCCACACCACTATGTTTATGATTCGATGCAGGAATTTTAAAATAACTAATTGATCCTCATTGAAAAAAATTTAAAAGGTATATAATAAATCATTCAAAAAAATTTGGGGCAAACTTATATAATTTAAGATTTTTCAAACCTAACACTATTGTAATAAGAGTTTTTTTTTCCAAATTTTTAGGTGGTAGTGGCCCTCACCAATACCACTAAAGTCTATTGTTGATCTTATTACTGGTATTCATACTAATACTACTATAACTACTAACACTTTTATAGCTGCAATGAAACACAGAAAGAAAAAAAAAAGAAAATTATTTTTTCAAAAAAAAATTATTTTAAGATATATCTCATATGTGCACGTAACGCTTGCTATGCAAATAAAGGCAAATTGAGTCAGGTCAAACTATTACTGTAATCTGCATTGCACCTCTTGCATTTTGTGTGTCAGATTACAAAATATGTGATGGGTCATCTGAGTATTTGATTGACACATAATCTATTTACATCATATTTTTCAATTAAAAATAATCAGACCTTCCACTATTAAGTTTGGGTAACACCTATATTTTTTCTTTATATATATATTTTTAATATTTTTATAGAATTACCATTAGAGACAAAGTCCTAATGTTATTCCAATTCATGTTCCTTCACCACCACCATTTCTGCCATCTCCTTTGTCTCACACCACACAACCTCCACTGTCATTGTTGTCGCCATTCTCATCGCCATGCCACCACTCCCACTGCCATCACTATTATCACTTCGACCATATTTTCTCCATTGCCATTGCTACACCATTTCAATTTGGGTAAATTAATTTTAGGATTGTTTGTTGGGATCGAAGTACTGTTGGTTTATACGAGGTTTAGTTCTTTTAAAAAAAATGATAAGAAAATTTAGAGTGTTTTGGACACTTTTTTTAGGTTAGATTTTTTTTAATTATTAAAATATCTAATATGTCATAATTTTTTACTTTTAAATTGTAGTATTTGAAATTTAGCACGATTTTTTTTATTGTTGAGAATGTAGGTAATTTTTTAAATGAGCGCATTATAATCATTTTAGTCAACGAAAAATTAATATGTTTGGGATGTATATAAGCTTTTTAAAAAAATAAAAAAAATAATTAAGTTTCTTGATAAATCAAATGATATAGCTTAAAAGATGATATTTTTACAATAAAAAAAATTAGATTTTTACATAGCCAAAATAGAGCCTTAGTCTAAAATGAGTTCTTTATCATTTATTTTCCTTTTAATAAAATGAAATTATTAAATAAAAGTTTCGTAGGGGTGTTATTGTAAAATATTAACTACAAAATATTTTAAGCATCTCGATAATTTTTTGGCCCTTCATGTAGCCTATTGTTCCACCTTTTTATAGTGAAAAATACTAACTATTGCTCAATAGCAGTGGCAAATAGATAAATATATTTTTTGCGCTTCAGTTCCACCTTGGAAAGTGTAATATGATCATGAAATTTTTTGCTCCTATTAATTTATTAACTATCGTTCAATAATGGTGGATGGCATTACCCTCTTATAATATATATTTTATGGGAGGGTCATGAAAGAATGGAGTGTTTCGATCCCATATTTTAGCCAATGGACTATTATTTTTTGCCTCCAAAACTCCAATTAATCTCCTCTATATATACACATATGTAGGTTCGACAAGGACATTGAAGGTGGGCAGGGTGGTAGTGGTTGTTGCAGTGCTGTCAATGGCGAGATGGTTGTAGTGTGGTGGTGGTGGTGGCGGTGGTGGTAGGTGGTGGTGGTAGCAATGGCAGGAAGGTGATGGTGATGATGGTGAGAAAATGTGAAAAAATTATATAAAGAGTTTAATAATGTTGTCCAAAAATTTAAATATAAGTTATTAGTATTAATTCACAAGTCTCTTTATATACCAAACTTAATTTCTATCTCCCATCGATGTGAAATGTAGTATCATAATATTTGCCTATAACCATTTTTTATGGCTCAAAAGAAAAAAACTTACTTTAGCCCATTTTGTTCTAGGCACTCATTTACAAAGGCATGTATACTTTCGTTGATAAGGGCATATATGATAGTGTGGAGGCCCTTTTTTTTCTCTTCCAAGCATGATTGTATGCCTATTTTGTTCAACTTAATTTAAAAGTTTATCTTGGCTATGACAATCCCTATTTGAGTTATGCAGCATTTTCTTTCTTACTCTCCATTTCTCACAAAAGCCACTTTTGAGATATATGTTTCATCTTTTTCTCTTGCATGCCTCCTATTAAAAGTCTAGAAGATTTTCAACCTTTATGTAAATGTTAATTTTCATCTTCTCGACTCACATTTCTTTTAACATGACTCTTCTACCTTATTAGAAGAAGATGTCAAACTTCAAAATGACTTTTGAGCTATTATCCTAATCCCAAGATATGTCTTGGTTAGGTTCAATTTCTTGTTCAAGATTTTGTCGTCACAGTTTTAAAAATTACTCTCTAAACCAATTTGTAAGACAATTTGGTATGACACAAAAGATACTTATTCCTTATATGCATCATTCAATTCAAGAAATTGTTGAAAGCGAAGACATAATAAGAAACGAGTTTATTGCCAAATCTATTCAAAAGGATTTTTTGACGACGCTGAGCACTTTTAAGTTTACTTACTTCAAACACTCATCAAGCACTACTCTTGCTTTTAATTCTTGGTAGTGTGTCATTTTGTTAACTATTCTTATATCTTCAAAGGATAACTATCAATATAAGTTGTTCTATCAAAATCGACAGAATACCATTGGAATGCCCTTTCAAGGTAAATTTCTTTTAGTTATTTCAAACTGTTGAAAATTTATTTTTCATTCTTCTACTACTTTACATATTATTATTTTATTCAGCTGGTATTAGTACTGAACTTCCCTCAACTGAGAAAAACAAGCCATAGCCTCTAAAGGTTGCCCCAGCTAACACTACAAAAAGCTTCTCAGATGAAAAACTTTTAGTTACTACGTTGAGATCTACTTGTTTCCAAGTTGCCTCAAAAGAAAAATGCCAAAGGCAGGGTTGTTGAATCTGAAAAGAAGAATGAAGAAGGCTCTTTCTACTGCTCACCTTGGCTGATTCATGTGTGATGCCTTTATGTCCCAAGAAACTTAATCTAAGTGGGAAAAGATGTAGGTACCCGGTTCCTTTTTATTTACAAGGATTAATGAAACTATGTTATGTTAAACTCAGTGGAAAACGATTGAATGTGTAAGGCGTATGTGAGAATTAAAGCTTGAGCATGTTAATGTTTGCTAACTATGATTGTATGTTGTGTAGTGCATGAGAACGGTGTTACAAAGTGTTTGGCTTATGTTCTGGTCTAGTTTTGCATTCTTTTGTTTAAATTTTTACCCAGTGATGACCGCTCAAGCGGTGGAGAGGCCGCTCGAGCGGACATGTGGCAGAGTATTTGGGTAAGTGGGGACCGCTTGAGCGGTGGGGAGGGTCTGCTCGAGCGAACTGTCGACGACAAGACTTTTTAAAGTAGTGAGTTAGCCTTTTCTCTCATTCTTTTTTTCCCTCTCTCTCTCTCTAGAATAGAGATTGAGAGCTAGGGTTGGGTTTGGAGGATTCTTGGAGCACCATTCGCTTCTCTTGGGGTGATTTCTTGCTTCGCTCTCGGTGGAGTAACCATTAGAGACTAAAGCTTGACATTTAAGGTTTCCTTCTCACCCTTCAGTTGAAGATTCTTGTGATTGGAGCTTGCTATGGTGGTTCTCTTAGTGCTAAAGCTTCAAGAAGGTAGAATCTATAACTATCATTGAATATCTATATGATATAAGTTGTGTTTTCAATTTTATGAGCATCAATGCATGACAATGATGGTTTCAAAATCCCAGGTTATGGTATGTTGTTAAAGGAAGGTAAATCTTAAATTTATGGCTAGTTTAACATGATTCTATATTTTTGTTGTCGTTGGATATGACCGGGATTTAAAAATGATAGGTTTGAATTTGAGATTAAAACCATGAAAATTGAGAATTTGGGTCTAAGGGACTTATATGATAAAATTGATGTAAATATCGGACAACTTGCGGTTGTATTAACCTATTGTGTGTGTGTGTGTGTGTGTGTGTGTGTGTGTGTGTGTGTATATATATATATATATTACATGAGTTTTTATGATACGTGAAAATGGTGAGTGTTGGTTGAGAAATTTGTGTAAAACTGATAAATCATGAATTTGAACCCTATGAAATGTTAACTTAGGGTGTTAAGCCATTGTAATTGAATATATGAATTATGGAAAAGCATGGGATGATTGAGATTAAAGCCTTAATGGTGTGGGGTTTGTCGAGAGAAACCGAGTTGATGGTTGAACTCGTATTGGTTGTTAATGAATACAATATAATTAAAGAATCATGTGATTGAATTAAATGATTAAGTTTGGACACGAGTTGCTCCTTGGTGAAAGACTAAAAACTTACGTAATATAAGGTAGGCCATTCCTTCAGATTAATTCATGTAAAAGCGTGCTCTTAGGTGATTCGCCCATTGATATTTTCGAGAAAAATTAAAAATGTGTGCTTTCCGTGTCGGGCTATAGAATGAGTGTTTATTTCTCGGGCTTCACGTGGCCCGATGGCGATAAATACGTCTGGGTCTATAGGCGTCATTCGGCGTTGGTAATTAATTAAATCAATGAATAAATTGGGTTTGCAAGCTACTTTTGGATAACATGAATAGCTATGGATTATGGAACACATTGGGTTAGTTGGGCAACGGTGAGGTGACAGATCATAATGGTTAACTCAACTAAGATTATCGAACTTTGAACTATAATCTTTACTTGAAAATTTGATTATATGATGGGAACTTGATTCAGGACAAATGGTATTGGTTTTGAATAAATTTATATGTTACATCGCGCATAACCATACTCATATGTCATGCATATGTTTATTGTTAGTCTTTTTCCTACAAGTCTCGACTAATGTTGTTTAACACCATTACAAGTGATAGCGGGAAGTAAGTATTGGAGTAAGATGGATGATCGCTGGACCTTTTTAAGTAGTTAATGGAATTACACATTCATTGATTGTATTTTTTGATAAATGAAATTGTAAATGTAATTCTTGTTTTGAGCACTTGGATTAATGTATTTTGGGTTGGAGTAACCTATGTTGTAAAATCTTAAGGGCATAACTTCATGAATTGTATACACGTGAGGGCGTTGGGCTCATTTTGGTGGGTTGAATTCCTTGTTTTTGAATAAAATATTATGATCTTAGAGGTTTGATTTTGAATTTTTGGATCGAAAAAGATTATTGTACTATCAAATGTATGTTTTACTTCATAATTTTGTCTATTTAAAATTATGTTCTAAGGGTGAGAAAAATGGGTGCCTTTTTAACACTTAGAAAAATTTTCAGAATTTTAGGCAGCATACTCTCGGGTACCTCACCACTCGAGCAGGCTCTGCTGAGTGGTATTTTAAAAACCCATTTATTTTAAAAATAGGTTTTTTTTATGGAATGATTTGGATTTATTCTTTGGGGGTACAAATGGGCTGTTTTGGGGAGTTACATACAAAAGACATTGGCTCTATACTTATGTTTGATGAGAAAATTAAAAGTTTAGTTTCCTTAGTGAGTATTTTCTTAAATTGGGTTCTTATTTTTATTAAATTACTCAATTTTTCATTATTACGGAATCAAGACGTTATAGAAAAGAAAATAGGAAGAAAAGAAGAAGGAAAATCAAAAGAAGTTAAAAGAAGAAAAGAAACAACAAGAGGTGGAAGAGAAGAAGAAAGAAGAGAAAGAAATGCAGAAGAAGAAGAGAGAAAAGAGAAAAGAAATAAAAAGGATGAAGAAATTAGAAGGAAGAAAGAAAAAGGAAAGAGGAAGAGAATAAGAAAGCAAAAAATGGGAACAAGCAAAAAGAAGAGGAAATGAGAAAAGAAGAAGAAGAATAAAGTTAGAAAAAGGCTAAAGTAGGGGAACAATCCAAAAGGCAATAGTCTCTTGAGAATTTTGAAAAAACCTGTTTAGACAAGGAGAACGCTTTTTGGTGAATTTTGTTCCCACCAGAGTTATAAAACGTGGAGATAAAAGAATTAAAATAGTTTTCAAGGTAAAAATTTCTCAATCTTTTTTTTTTTTGGTTTTAATCTTATATTTTCAAAGAAAGCTCTCTTAATACTTTCTTTTTCTTTTGCAGAAAATGGCAGGGAATATTCTTTCACATATCAATATTTAGAAATCTATCGAGACTCATCTTGAATCAGGAGGACATAAGACTTCAAAAGTGACTGCCACTCCCCAAACAGTTCTTTCTCCTAGTTAGGAGGTTCCTATTGATCATCCAGTTGAGGAAAGTGAACATGTCGACATGCATGGGAACACTAGATCTGTCGACAAGTCCTCCACAAACACCATTGCTTGATCGTGCATTTCATGAGCCTAGGACGGTTCTGGATGTTCCACAAACACCATTGCTTGTAGGTCTATCGATTGGACCTCTTGGCATCATTCTTGAGGCAAATTTTGTTTGTAACCTTCTCTTTTTAATCTTGGTGGTCGAAGTGTACCATCATCTAAAAGAAATTTTTGGTGAGACAACCTTTCCAACTTGAAAAATATGTTTTCCATTTTTAGTTAACAAATTTTTAGAATTCAATCAATCACATCCAAGGTAAGTAGAATCAAAGAGAAAATAAACTCTCAGACACATAAATTTTACATGAAAAAACCCAAGGCGAGTTAAAAAAACCACAGAATTCTCCAAATTCAGAAATCAAGCATTATAAAATCGAACAGTTATAATACAATTTATAGACTTTTGACTGAATTCTCAATCTACTAGTTTTAAGCTTGTATACTGAATCAACGCGCATCGTTCTCCATTTGATTCTAACTGCAAGGAATCATTGAAGCACTACTCTAGCATAATTCTCCGTTGAAACAAAACTTAGAACTCCTTTTAAGTTAATTACGAACGATCTTTGAATGTTTTTTAAATATGAAAAATACTTTTGTTATGTTTTAGATTATCTGAATAATCAAGTATCAAAAGTCTTTTTTGTGGCTGGCCTATCACCTTATATATAGGCTTCAAAAATCAGGCTGTCAGTGTTTCAAAATAATTGAAACTGCATGGAGTTCGCTCGAGCGGTCCTAGTAGTCCTAGTTGGTCGCTCGAGCGATCATGTGGCAGAGAATCTCTGTCAAATCTTGCATTAGTTACTTGTACTCTTGACTTGTGCGATTATACATTGATATCCTATCAAAATTCCTTTTTGGATAAGTCTTAGATAAACTCGAATTATTGTAGGCTCAAAATTCGATCTAATATAAATCTTATCCTATAAGGGCCTATAACTCAACTAAAACTTTTTTAAACAAATCCTAACCATTTAGGAGTAATAAACATACTAAAACTCCTTGAATTGCCATAAAATAAAAGTATTTAATATAAAATTAAATTCTTTACACAACCTATCAACTGGAGAAAGGGGGG